>SEYY01022026.1:100000-102500 GCA_009176605.1 Armadillidium nasatum
AATAATAATAATAATAATATATAATAATAATAATAATAATAATAATAATAATAATAATAATAATAATAATAATAATAATAATAATAATAATAATAATAATAATAATAATAATAATAATAATAGAAAAAGTGCAACTTTGTCATTATGTTGCCTCATTATATTCGGAATTTCTCCCACATCCTTGGTAAAAAAAAACATCCCTCCAAACCCCCAAACCCCTTACCTTCTTTCCTTCCCCCCAAGCTCCTTACCTTCTTTCCTTCCCCCCAAGCTCCTTACCTTCTTTCCTTCCCCCCAAGCTCCTTCCTTACCTTCTTCTCTCCCCCATAAGGCCTCTCCCCCCCTCTCACAACACTCGTCAGTTGAGCAGAAAATGATCTCGGAAAAATAATGATCACTTCTTATGTGATCAATTTCGGTTTTAGGAATACTACTACTACTACTACTACTACTACTACTACTACTACTACTACTACTACTACTATTGCGACTGCTACTACTATTGTTACTACTATCCTCCTACTACTACTACTACTACTCCTACAACTACTTTTACTACTACTCCTACTACTAATGATAATTCTGTTACTACTACTGCTACTACTGTTACTACTACTACTGCTACTGTTATTAATACTACTGGTACTACTATTACTGTTGCTAATACTCCTGCAACTATTGCAACTTCAATTAATATGGAAATATTGCTCCTACTACTGATGTTACGACTACTACTACTACTTCTACTATTATTGCTACTACTACTTCTTCAACTACTGATTTTATTACAGAGTCAATTAATATCTCTTATACTACTATTTATATTAATACTTTTGCTACTACTATTATCTTTACTATTACATTATTATTACTACTATTACTGCTATCACTACTTTTATTACCATTAATTCTTCAATGCAAATTACTGATACTAGTAATACTATTACTGGAACTACTAATATTACAGCTGCTAATACATTCCTACTACTATTATTATTACTATTCTCTTTGTTATATATATAGCAACTGAATAGTTTTGCTCTCTTAGGATTAGATTGTGTTTGGTAGCGTTCTAATGCTAGTATGTGTATGCGTGTGTGCGTGTGTGTGCGTGTGTGTGCGTGTGTGTGCGTGTGTGTGTGTGTGTGTGTGTGTTTCTTGTTTTTTACACATCAGAACCGCTCACGGGCAGAGCCCTATTTATGGAGAGGATGTAGAGTGTTTTAATCCTTTTAGTACTTTTAATTAATTATTATTGGAACTTTTATCGACAGAGAAGTTGGTCATTTTTAAGATAAGTATTGTTTTAACGTTAAGTAAACTTTTACCCTTTTAAATTTTATAATATTAATTTTAATAGCTTTAATAATTTTAAAATTAATTATTTTTAATTTTAATTTTTTTTTTACTATATTGTGTGTGCTTGGGTGTGTGCGTACGTGCGTGCGAGTGATTCTTTGAATATCTAAATTGAGAGGTCATGGGGTTGTGCTTAGACTGGGCTTTCTATCACCTTTGCTAACGTCCGAGGTCTTCGAGCTAACCTCTTCCTTCTTTCCTGTCAATGGTGTTCCTCAGGGCTCTGTTTTATCTCCAATTTTATTCTTACTTTTCATTAACGATCTTCTCAACTGCACTTCTAACTCTGTTCACTCTTATGCTGATGACTCAACTCTAAATTCTTCTACTCATTTCAAATCTGCTCCCTCTTTTGCTTCTAGAGTTGCTTCTCTTCTTCAACTTCCCGATTCAATTCTTGCCGATATGGATGGGATTTCCCGGTGGGGTAATGACAACCTTGTAAAATTCAAATCTTTTAAAACTCAACCTCTTCACATCTCCATCTCAAAAGCATCTCCCAACTTTCCCATTTTCTTCGACGGCTCTCCTGTCTGACCTGTAAATTATATTAATTCTTGATCTAAACATAAACAATAAATTGTCTTGGAAATCATATATCACAATGATTGCTAAGGTGGCCTCTAAGAATCTGGGAATTCTGTTCAGGTTGCGATAATTTTTTCTTCTGTGCAGTTAACCCAAATTATATAAGGGGCTCCTTTCCCCGACTTCAGGTCAATTTCGATGGGTTGAATCCCCCAAAACAGTGTCAGAAGAAAGCGTAAGGTCAATTTGAGCGGAATGACCAAATCCCCTTCAGCTTTTTTGTGCCGACGATATGTACAAACTACTACATATATACAACAACTAATACTAACATCATAATTAATGCTACTACTCCTATTATTATTATTACTTCAATTAAAAACCCCAGGAAATTAAAACACAAATTTTAAAAGGGAGTGAGACTTTCGAAGGAGCAACCGTCCTTCCTCTTTCAGGCTCAAGTTTTCATTTTGTCTATTATTATTATTACTTATATATCTCTCCGTAATACTCAAGGAGAGAAACAAAATTCTCTACGTAAGACCTCCTCCGTCAGGAAAAGCAGACGATATGTACTCCCTACTACTTATATATATGGAACAACAAATACTAA
>SEYY01022026.1:105000-110000 GCA_009176605.1 Armadillidium nasatum
TGGGGTTGAGATGGGTCCCCCTTCTTCGGCACAGGCTGAATGAGCGCACGTTTCCAGCAAGAAGGGAATGTTAATATGGAAAGACGAAGATGAAATAGTCTTAAAAGGGCAGGATGTAAGCTCAAAAGCACAAGTTTTGAGAACTACTGGAGGGATACCATCAGGACCATACGCCTTCTTAGTGTTAAGCTCATAGAGAGCTGAAATGACTTCTTTAGAAGAAATTACATTGTTATGCATAAATGAGTTGGAGGGGATTGAAGGAGGAGGAATAGCTCCTGAATCGAAATTTGAGTGAAGAGTTTAGCTTTAGAAGAAGGGAAATCGGCAGTTGAACCGTCAGAATATACTAGAGGAGGGAAAGATGAAGAAGCAAAGTTAGAGTTGACATTTTTTGCAAAATGCCAGAAAAGTCGTGAGGAAGAAGAAGTAGGAAGATTATTGCATTTTTTAAAGAGAAAAGAGTTTTTGGTGTTGCGGAGAATGATTTTGAGATGAAAAATAAATTGCATGAATTTCTAAAGTCTCAAGACGACGGTAATTCTTGAAGTCATCATCCCTGCGGCGGATAGCACGAGAACAAGCAGAGCTAATTAAACCAAGGATTGTTTGGTTTAGTAGAAAGGAAAGAATATGGATTGTACGCCTCCATGCCGAAGAGAATCACCTCTGTTACGCGCTCTGCACACTCCAAGGGACCCCCTCCAACGGAAACAGTAATCATCTATGGAAAGTCACAGAAGTACAATCGCAAGTCAGACCTGTTAGCGGCACCGAAGTGCCAGAAACGTCTCCTTGCAGAAGCCGGAGGCTATTCTTGCGGAAAACTTAAAGAGTCAGAAGAAGATACTGAGATAAGAAGGTGATTGGATGAATCCAGAGGAGGAAAGTGTTTAACAGTGTAAGGAGAAGGATAAGAAGTTAGGAAAAGATCAAGAATGTTGGGTTCATCACCAAGACGGTCAGGGATACGGGTAGGGAAATTGTACAAACTGCAAGAGGTTATTCTGGATAGAAAAGTGATAAGACAGTTCACCAGATGAATCATGAGAACTAGATGAAAGCCATTGGCGGTGGTGAACATTGAAATCACTTAAAATGATGATTTCGAAAAAAGGAGAAGAAGAAAGAATGTGTTCTATTTGAAGTTTAGTTGAAGTATTTTTTATAGTCTGTAGAATTAATAGATAAATAGACAGGTCAAATGAATTTAGTTGTAGAGTTGGTGGAGTGTTTAAGCAATAAAGAAGAGAATTCATTAGACTCCAAATTAGAGGCGCAAAAGCAAACAACATAGTTGCGCACCTTTGCGCACCTTTGCGCAACATTCTACTTTGGCTGAAAATTGAGGATAGAGACAGTAGGAGGAAACAGAGAAGAGTTTGCTGTCAGAGCACTCAGACACCTGAGTTTCAGTTAATAACAAGAGATGAGGTCTATAAGAAGAGAGGTAGTGCTCTACAAAGTGGAAATTAGACGAGAGATCGCGAATGTTGGTGGCACTAACCCTATCACCGGAAGGCAACCAAATTCCAAGTGTTGATGGGGGAAGGAGTGGATGAGGGGCTATATTTGGAATCCGTCCCTCTGGGATTCTCCAAGGCATCTTTAAGTTTTGCCATTTTTAATTCTTTTAGAAAGGTAATGTAAGAGTAAGAACTTGTAAATTTGTGGATACATGTGGAGGGAGTGTGGATGGGGGGGGAAGGAAGATAAGGTAGTGGGAGGCATACGCCCTCCAATATGGGTCAGAGGTACACTAGAGACACTCTGAGAAAGTGAAACGCAAAAAGAAACAAACCAAGATCATATATATATATATATATATATATATATATATATATATATATATATATATATATATATATATATATATATATATATATATATATATATATTATATATATATATATATATATATATATATATATATATATATAATATATATATATATATATATATATATATATATATATATATATATATATATATATATATATATATATATATATATATATATATATATAATATTATATATATATATTATATTATTATTGGTCTTTAACTCTACTACTATCTGACTCATTTTTCTAATATGTTATTATTATTATTATTATTATTATTATTATTATTATTATTATTATTATTATTATTATTATTATTATTATTATATTATTATTATAATAATAATAATAATAATAATAATAATAATAATAATAATAATAATAATAATAATAATAATAATAATAATAATAATAATTAAAATAATAATAATAATAATAATAATAATAATAATAATAATAATAATAATAATAATAATAATAATAATAATAATAATAATAATAATAATAATAATAATAATAATAATAAATAATAATAATAATACAATAATTAATAATAATAATAAAATAATAAATAAAATAATTAATAATAATAATAATAATATGATAATAATAATTATAATAATAATAATAATAATAATGATAATAATGATAATAATAATAATAAGCGTAATAATGATATTAATTTAAAAATAATAATAGTAATAATAATAAAAACATTAGCAATTACTTTAGAAATTTATAACGATAGAAATTATTTATTATTATATTATTATTATTATTATTATTATTATTATTATTATTATTATTATTATTATTAAAGAGTAAATCAAAAAATATATACAAAAATATTTATATTTACATAAAATTAATTTATATATATATATATATATATATATATATATATATATATATATATATATATATATATATATATATATATATATATATATATATATATATATATATATAATATATATATATATATATATATATATATATATATATATATATATATATATATATATATATATATATATATATATATATATATATATATATATATATATATATATATATATATATATATTAATAATATAATATATATATATATATATATATATATTAGGCAAAATATAAAATAGTAAATACAATAAATGTCATTTCACAGATATTTAGGGATCGATATATCGATATTAGAGTTAAAATATCGATATTTGAGTACATCGATATATTGATATGATATTTTAAAGACTGTCCACGTTGGAAGCTTTCAATGGGGCGTTTAGGGTTGACACTACCGGAGTCACCACGATCTGAAAATATTTAATAATAATAATAACAATAATAATAATAACAATAATAATAATAATAATAATAATAATAATAATAATAATAATAATAATAATAATAATAATAATAATAATAATAATAATAATAATAATAATAATAATAATAATAATAATAATAATAATAATAATAATAATAATAATAATAATAATAATAACAGTTAAAAAACCCAGCGAGCTTTATAATAAAAATTTTACCTTCATCATTTTTATCACTCCATTAATTAATTTCCAGCAGTTATTTTATATATATATATATATTATATATATATATATATATATATATATATATATATATATATATATATATATATATATATATATATATATATATATATATATATATATATATATATATATATATATATATATATATATATATATATATATATATATATATATATATATATATATATATATATTATAGATTTAAATTTATTGATTTAAAAGAGGGTTCCCAGCCTTTTTTGTCTTGTGGACCCATTGGATCCTAACTTTAGGAATGTGGACCCACTGAAACGTAACTTTACGTATGTAGATCCCTTGAGTAGTAATTTTACGTATTTGAATCCACCGAGTATTAACTTAACGAATGTGGACCCCCTGAGACCTAACCTTATGTATGGGACCCTTTTAGTCCTAAGTTTACGTATGTGGAAATCCACCGAGACCTACCTTTACGTATGTGGAACCCCTGAGTCCTAACTTTAAGTATGTGGAACCCCTGAGTGTTAACTTTAAGTATGTGGATCCCCTTAATCCTAACTTTACGTATGTGGACCCCCTAAGTTCTGACTTCACGTATGTGGACCCCCTGAGTCCTAACTTTGCGTATGTGGATCCCCTGAGTTCTAACTTTACGTATGTGGATCCCCTGAGTTCTAACTTTATATATGTGGATCCTCCTGAGCCATAACTTTACCTATGTGGACCTTCTTAGTCCTAACTTTAAGTATGTGGACCCCCTGAGTCTTAACCTTATGTATGTGGACTCACTGAGTCCTAACTTAAAGTATGCGGACCCCCTGAGACCTAACCTTATGTATGTGGACCCCTTGAGTCCTACCCTTACGTATGCGGACCCCCTGAGCTCTAACTTTACCTATATGGACCCCTTTAGTTCTAACTTTACGCATGGGGATTAACTGAGTATTAACTTAAGTCATGTGGATCCTCTGAGACCTTAACTTTACGAAGGTTAACCCCCTGAGCCCTACCTTTACGTATGTGGACCCCTTGAGTCCTAACTTTACGTATGTGGACCCCTATAATTCTAACTTTACGGCTGTAGACCCCCTGAGTCCTAATTTTATGTATGTGAATATCCTGAGTACTAACTTCACGAAGGTTAGGTTAACCCCCTTAGTACTAACTTTACGTATGTGGATCCACTGAGTCCTATCTTTACGTATGTGGACCCCCTAAATCGTGACTTTACGTATGTGGGCTCCCTAAGTCCAAACTCTTCTATGTGGATCTCCTGAAACCTAACTTTACGTATGTGGATCCCCTGAATCTTAACTTTACGTATGTGGATCCCCTGAGTCTTAACTTTATGAAGGTTAACCTCCTTTGTCCTAACTTTACGTATGTGTATCCCTGAGGTCTACCTTTACGTATGTGGACCCCCTAAGTCCTACCTTTACGTATTTGGACCCTCTGAGTTCTAACTTTACGTACGTGGATCCCCTGAATCCTAACTTTACGTATGTGAATCTCTTTAGTCCTAACGTTGCGTATCTGAGCCCCCTGAGCCATAACATTACCTATGTGAACCCTCTTAGTCCTAACTTTAGGTATGTAGACCCCC
>SEYY01022026.1:115000-124069 GCA_009176605.1 Armadillidium nasatum
AGTTAGTAAAATCAAGAAATGCTCAGTAAGGGAAGTTCTAGTTACAGTTGGTAAAGTCAAGAACCACTTTCAGTAAAGGAGGTTGCAACTCATGTCTGTAAAGTCAAGGGCTACTTTTAGTAAGAGAAGCTGTTGTTACAGTCGGTAACACCAAGAACTACATTCAGCATGAGAAGTTAAACTACAGTCGGCAAAGTCAAAAACTACTTTCAATAAGGAAAGTTACAACTACGCTAGGTAAGGTCAAGAACTACTTTTAATAGTGGAAGTTGAAACTACGGTTAATAAAATAAGAAACTGCTCTCAGAAAGGGAGTTGTAGTTACAATCAGTAAATTCAAAACTACATTCAGTAAGAGACATTGTACTATAGTCGGCAAAATTAAAAAACTACTTTTAGTTGGGAAAGTTGCAACAAGGGTTGATAAAAGGAAGAGTAACTTTTTGTAAGAGAAGTTGCAACTTTAGATGGTTAAGTCAAGAACTCTTTTCAGAAAAGAAAATTTCAGTTACAGTCAGTGAAGTCAAAAAATACTTTCAATATAAGAAGCTGAACTGCAGTCTGACAAGTTAAAAACTATTTCCAGTAAGGGAAGTTCCAATTACGGTTGGCTAAATCAAGAGTTACGTAGAGTTACAACTACAGTTAGAAAAGTCAAAAACTTTTCTAAGAAAAGAAAGTTGCAGTTACAGTCAGCAAAGTAGGTTGCAACTACTGTCATTAAAGTCAAGAACTATATTTAATAAATGAAATTGCAACTACAGATAGTAAAATCAAGAACTGCTTTTAGTAAGAGAAGTTACTGTTATAGTCGGTAAAGTCAAAAACTATTTTGAATATGAGAAGTTTGATTACAGTTGCAAAGTCAAAAACTATTTTCAGTAAGACAAGTGGCAGTTGCGGTTGGTAAAGCCAAGGGCAACTACCGACAGAAAAGTCAAAACTGTTATCAGAAGGGAAAGTTGCACCTACAGTCAGTAAAGTCAAGAACTACTTTCAGTAAAAGTAACTGCAGTTTCGGTTGGTAAAGTCAAGTGTAACTTTAGGAAAGGGAATTTTCAACTACAGTCGGCAAAGTCTAGAATTACTGTCAATAAAAGATATAAATAAGAATTACTAGAAAAAAAAATAAAACTTCTATATTACATAAAATAAGCTACTTACATATCCATATTTTTTAATATGTTTAAAATATTAATAAACACTTCTTAAAAGCTACAAGGGTCTATGTAAACAGGTTTCTTAGCTACATTTATGGTACAGTAAATAATTATTTAAAAAACATTAACAAATATAACAAAGTTAGATTATTGTAGTACAAAAAAAGTAGGGATAGATTCTCACCCATTTCGTATTTAGGGTCTTAGAGAAGTATAGTTGAAAGAAGACCATCCGAAAAGCTGGTATAAGACAAATGTACAGCGTATAAGAGAGCAGTATCAAGCTTAATAATAGTAATATTAGAAGTAGGAGTAGAACTGGTAGTAGTAACATCACTAATAAGAATGGTAGTTATAGAAGCAGGAAGGTAAATGGTTGTAGAACGTTGTCAAAAACTTTCTGAGACATCCAACTGCAATATAATACAAGGTTTATTTATATTAAAAGGAAAAAATATATATAAATATAATTTTTCTAAAACAGCAGAAAAAAAAGCAAAGGTATTAGAAATTCTACTGTCAGCAATTTTAAAATTTTATAAATTTTTATAGTTATCTACTAAAATATATATATATATATTATATATATATATATATATATATATATATATATATATATATATATAGGTAAAGGTGGAGATTGTTTTGAGTTTCGATTGTTAAAAAATATCGAAAATCGAAAATATCGGAGAAGCCTATCGTAAACAAGAGAGTTGCCAGAGGTACTATTACTAGACATACACACAATTATTATTACTTACTTTTCTAGCAGAACCTAATTCGACTTATCATAACCTGAACTACGAAGTTGCCGTAAAAGAGGCTAACCTACACAAGAAGTTGCCGTAAAGAGGCCTAACTTACACAAGAACATTTGCACGACATAATAGCCTAGGGCTAATTATAGGTATAAAAGTATCGATTAAAATAAAATACGACATAAAAAAATATCGATATAAAAAATATCGAAACTCAGAAAACAATCTCCACCTAAGCCATATATAATATATATATATATATATATATATATATATATATATATATATATATATATATATATATATATATATATATATATATATATATTATATAAAATAAAAACTAATAATATTTAATTATAAAATTAATATATGTAAAAATATTTATCAAGTAAATTAGTTTTAGTAGTCAGTGCTTAATACTAGAGGCATGAAATTAGAAATGAGGGGGAGGGAGCGGGGAGGAGGGGGAAAGGAGGGAGAGGGACGGGGGACATTTGAAAAAAGACTAAGGGAAAAATCTACCAATAGTAATAATAATATAATAATAATAATAATAATAATAATAATAATAAAATGATACTAAATTATTTACTAAATTTATTTAAAATAATATAAATATGATAATATTAATATATATCATTTACAGTAAAATAATTAATTTATATTATAACCTGAAATAAATGTAATTAAATATATATATATATATATATATATATATATATATATATATATAATATATATATATATATATATATATATATATATATATATATATATATATATATATATATATATATATATATATATATATATATATATATATATATATATATATATATATATATATATATATATATATATATATATATATATATATATATATATATATATATATATATTATATATATATATATATATATATATATATATATATATATATATATATATATATATATATATATATATATATATATATATATATATATATATATATATATATATATATATATATATATATATATATATATATATATATAATATATATATATATATATATATATATATATATATATATATATATATATTATATATAATTTATTTCCATTCCTTAACTTCTTGGGGCAACCAGAACACAATATTCGGAAAGCTCTGTAATATATATATATATATATATATATATATAATATATATATATATATATATATATAATATATATATATATATATATATATATATATATATATATATATATATATATATATATATATATATATATATATATATATAGTATATTATATATTGTAAATTCAATTTCTCAACTTTTATGTTCTTTTTAAATATATCATGTTATTTATTTATATTTATGAATGAATATTTGAATAATAGTGGACTTTAAATTCATTCATAAATATCGAACTTCAACATTTATTTATTTTAAATTGATAAACTTCGATATCATTTTATTAATGACTTTTACGCTAAATAAAATTAATGAAACAATAAAATCGCGTAAACCCTTTAATTCTTGAGAAGATAAAAGAACGGGTTGAAGTGAGAATAAGGGTCAGTCAGCCAGACATGATAGCGCAAGATTGATCGTCTCATATTGAAGTCTACAAGAGCTGAGAAGACAAGAAATCAACTGAAGAAGTCAACTAAAATCTCTAGCCATAAAGGTGGAGGTAAAATAAATCTCTAGCCATAAAGGTGGAGGTAAAATAAATCTCTAGCCATAAAGGTGGAGGTAAAATAAATCTCTAGCCATAAAGGTGGAGGTAAAATAAATCTCTAGCCATAAAGGTGGAGGTAAAATACATTCTTCGAGGATCCAAAAGAAAGGTCAACGAATAGAAGAACCAACATGAAGCTCTAAGAGAAACCTCTAATTATTTGGTGGAAGCCTAATACATTTCGTCAAGAACTTTGAAGTGAAGAATCGTCGTGAACTCATCGAAACTTCCTCCGAAGAGAAATTTAACTCGATAAGCTACGCTACCATTTAAAAGCTTATATGTCTTATAGGATAAATCATTAACATAAAATTAAGGAATTAAAGAATTTATTAACTTATAAAATATTTCTTTCATCCCATAAGTTATAAATATCTTTAAATTGGTTAGCAGACGTTGGGACATAACGACGATTATAAGTAAAAAAAAAAAAAAAAAAATAAATAAATAACACTCGAAATTTGACAATAAGTATTATGGCGGAGGAAATCGCACAAAGCTTGAACTTTTCAAGTATAGTAGGCAAATTAAAATCCTATAATGGAAAAACTAATTTTAGATCATTCATCAATCAGTTTAACACAAGGGCGAAACTTGAAAACTGGGATGATGTAAATAAGGTAAACATTCTAAAATGTCTATGTGTCGAGAATGCACAAGTATATATAAATACACATCCAGAGCTCGACGAATTAAATTTTGACGAATTAGTTTCGTTCCTAAAGAAAAGATTCCAAATAAACATATCAAAACAGGAAGCCTTATAGCTCGTTTACGAATTTGAGACAAGGACAATTAAGTGTCAGTGACTATATAAATAAAATCGATGAAATCAGCGAAAATGTTTTAGAAATATTAACCGAATTTGAAACATTAGAATCAAAGGACCAATTTTTAATATCAATCTTTATAAATGGTCTAAATATCGAAATTAAAAAATGATTGGGATACAAGAATTTGCATCATACAATACATGTATGCAAGCTGCTCTAAAAGCAGAAAAGTTGTTACCCAACAGAAATTATGTCCATATCGTAAATAATAATGAAACATCAGAAGATAATAGTAGATTTAATCAAAATTCTAGATATAATCAAAATTCTAGATATAATAATAAAAATAGTTATAACGAAAAAAACATAAGATGTTATCATTGTAATGAGTTAGGACATAAGAAACCTAACTGTCCTAGACTATATAGAAGAAAGACATACTTCACTGAGCCAAAAAACTAATTTCAAGGTCCATCGACGAAGATTTAGAAAACCCTATTATTAAGATAAAAGTAGACAATATAGACGCTATAGCATATATTGATAGTGGCTCTTGTATAAGTATTATTTCTAAATCTTTCTTTTCTAAACTATCTGAGATGGATCTGAAGAAAAAAGTTATAAAATCTCCCAATTTTCATGTTACAAGTGTAACGGGAGAAAATCTAAATCTAATAGGAAAGACCTACATATATTTACAAATTGGTAAGGTGAACATTATTCACCAAGCGTACATATTAGAAAATCCTACCTTTTCAGGGAACATTTTAATAGGAAGAGATATAATTAAACGTATTGGCAAAATTTCTTTTGATTTTGGAAACAATTATATTCAAATAAATAGACACAGATTCCCAATATTGAGAACAGAAGAAGGGAAGTCTCATTGTTTTAAAATCACAAAAGAAGAAGATGTCTCTATAAATAAATTAAAAATTGAGAAAAAAATCACCCTTCCTTCTAGATCTTTTACAAAGACATATGGAATCGTAAACAAGAAATGGAAAGGGAAAAATATAGTAATTGAATCTTCATGTAAAGAAGGAATAAAAGTAGGAAATACACTATGTCATGTTAACGAAAAACTACAAGCCCCATTTACAATAGCAAACTTCATGGACCACGATGTAATATTAAATAAAAAAGAATTAATAGGAGACATTTTTTTAGCAGAAGACGAAGAAATTGATGTAGCAAATATCGTGAAATCAGAGAATACATTTAATATAGAAGACATAAACTTAGATAATTTGGAGACAAACCAACAATTAGAAATAATAGAAATAATAAAAAAGCACCAAAATGCGTTTGCAAAAACATCCGACGACATAGGCCTATGTAAATTAACAGAACACAAAATAAATACAGGAAACGCTAAACCTGTTTGTGTACTTCAATACCGACTTCCTCAAGCTACCAGAGAAACGATGCAGGAGCACATCGATAAAATGTTGAAATTGGACATGATTGAAAGATCAACTAGCAGCTGGAATTGTCCAGTCCTTATTCTAAAAAAGTCAGATGGAGGAGTAAGATTCGTCTATGATGCGAGAGAACTGAATAAGATAACAGAGGCAGAAGTAATGTCCATGCCGAAAGTAGACGAAATACTTGCATCTTTAAACGGCTCAAGATACTTCACTGTTTTAGATAACGTGAAGGGTTTTAATCAAATCATGATAGCAGAGGAAGATCGACATAAAACTAGCTTTATAGGTCCTAATAATCTAAAATATCAACATAAAAGAATGCCATTTGGTCTCCTTGGAGCACCTAGCACTTTCTGTCGCGTCTTATCCATCTTATTTTCAGAAGTCCTAGGAAAATTTTGTCATATATACATGGATGATCTTATATTGTATAGCTCATCTTTCGAAGATCATCTGAAATATTTAGATCAAATCCTTAAATATATATAAGGAATCAAACCTTAAACTCTCGTTAAAAAAATGTAAATTTGCTAAAGAGTCTGTCAAATATCTAGGACACATAATTTCAAATAAGGGAATTCAGATTGATACATCAAAAATACAAGGTATAAAAGATTACCAAACACCGAAAAATGTAAAAGATGTTAGGAGATTCATAGGCATGATAGGATATTATAGAAAATTTGTTAAAAACTTCTCAGAAATAAGTAGTCCATTAACTAATTTAACAAAGAAGTACACAAAATTTATTTGGACAGAGTTAGAGAATACAGCTTTTGAAAAATTAAAAGACCTACTTTGTACTTCGCCTATTTTAATTCATCCAGATTTTAACAAAACCTTTAAATTACATACAGATGTTAGCGACGTAGCTATTGGTGCTGTTTTGACACAAGAGAAGGATAATATTGATAGACCAGTTGCTTATTTCTCTAGAAAATTGTCTCCACAAGAGCAAAGATATAGCGTTACAGAAAGAGAAGCTCTTGCTATTGTAAAATCAGTAAAACACTTCAACTATTATTTATATGATCATAAATTCATTATATTAACGGATCACCAGCCGTTAAAATATCTGTTTAAATTTAAAGCTTCTACACCGAGAATAGCTCGTTGGGCTCTGCTACTGACGGAATTCAACTTCGATATAAAATTCAAAGCTGGACGCGAACACGTAGTACCAGATGCTTTAAGCAGAAGTGTTAATCAAATAAGTAACACTAGAGAATTAGATCCTTCCATAGTTTTAAGTGCCGAAAATGTCAGGAAAGAACAGTTAAAAGACATCGAATGGCGAAAGATTATAAATTACTTTGAAAAAAATAATGTAGAAGGGATATCTAGAGATATTGATCTAAATAGATTTATAATGGAAAATAACTGTCTACATTTTATAAACGAAAACAAACATCAGAGAGAATTTTACGAAGTGTTAGTAATTCCGAGATCCTTAAAATCAGTAGCTCTTTTCATATCACACAATTCAAATTTAAACTTCCATGCAAGCTTTATAAAAACTTTACATAGAGCTGAGACATTATTTTACTGGCCAAATATGGTACAGGATATAAAAGATTATTGTAAAGAATGTCTAACATGCCAGAAGCTCTCTCCATATAACAGTATCAAAGCTCCTATACAGATGTCAAACACCCCTTTATCACCAGGTGTGTCTTTAGGACTAGATATCGTAGGTCCCCTTCCTATCTCTGATAAAGGAAATAAATATATATTTTCGATCATCGATCATTTTTCAAGATATTTGCAAACATACCCCATTTCGAATATAAGGAAAGAAACAATAGTCGATTGTTTATTAGATTATATCACAAAATTCTCAGCCCCGCTCCATATTACGGTTGATAATGGCTCTCAGTTCCATTCTGGACTTTTTAAAGAAGTTTGCGAATTTTATAAAACTAAAGTACATTACACTACTGCATTCCATCCGCAAAGTAATGGAATAGTCGAAAGATCCCATCGAAGTATAAAGTCAGCACTTGCTTCTGCTTTAGAATTTTCATCTGTACACGATTGGGAAAACTATTTATCTTTCGTTACCTTAGCATTAAATACGTCCTACCATTCAGCCGTAAATGAAATCCCTTTCTATTTATTCTTTGGTCGAGATGCTGTATTGCCTTTATCGGATATAATCAAGAAAGGAAAATCCTATGATTATATTGGAGCCAATGTTAAAGAAGAATTAAATCATAAAATGAAGAAAGCATATGAAAATGCATGGAAGTATACATCAGAAAAGAAAAAGAAGAGAATTGATCATTATAAAACTCCCAATTTTAAGGAATTTCAAGTTACAGATATTGTCTGGTTGAAAAATAATTACAGACAAGGTAAGGGAAGCAAATTAAAACCACGTTGGTTAGGACCTTACAGGATCATAAATAAAATCTCGTCTGTAAATTATACGATAAAACCGCTCTATGATGCTCATAGAAGACAGGAAAATGTACACGTAAACAGATTAAAAATTTGTAAATTACCTAATCTAATATTCGATGAAGAAAATGACATAGATTCCGAAATATTCTCTAATGATTTAGATGAAGAAAGAAATAATGATATAGTGGAAAATTCTGATTCAGATTCTGAAGTAGAAAATTATTACGTGCATAATAATATAGTAAGGAATAGACATAATAATGTCAGAGAAACTAATAATTATAATCTACGTTCAAAGGAAATTACAATAGAAAATATTCCACTACCAAATAGACCTCTAGAGTATAGATCTAGAAATATAGTAGGATTTATCATAGGTCTGATTATCATGATCAAATTAATATGTTGTTGTTAGTGTATTAGAGAAGAAGGAAGAAAGAAGGAAAATCTATATTTCATCTATCGTTATGTGAGATTATTGTGTTCAAGGAATGTTACAGAGAAGAAAGGATAGACTATGTAGACTAAAGATAATGAAGAAGATCAAAATCGTATATACGTGTAATATTGAATGATATAGGGGCCTAAACAGTCATCTATATCCGGTTTAGTCTCGCGGAAAAGTTCCTATGAAGATTTTTAATCTAATTGGTATGCACTCTTCGGATGTACCCAATATAGGACCGCTTTATGACTAGGATGAATAAAGCGCTTATTGCATCCTATTCAGAGACTAGGGATATCTCCGTGAAGAAGATATCAGAATGGAAATTTTTATTGAAAATATCTTCGTGATATTAATATAAATATTT
>SEYY01022027.1:0-2500 GCA_009176605.1 Armadillidium nasatum
AAAGGGAAATGAGAAAAAAGAATGTTGCAAAGACCGCGAATGTTGCAGAAATTAATGAAAAAAGAAGACCGTGCACCGGAGCAAGCCGGACGCCGGGTCATGGCGGCACCATCCTCATCATAGGAGGCCACCAACCCCCAAGTGATAATGGGATGAGGGGTGGATGAGGGGCATTCTTTGGATTCATTCCCCTAAGCATCTCCGAGGTAGCTGTGGGTTTTGCTATTTTGAGATTTGTTTTGTTTTATAAAGGTAATGTAAAAGTAAGCGCTTGTAAAATGTAGGAACATGTGAAGAATTGTGGTGGAGAGGTAGTTGGAGCATAGACACTCCAGTGTGAGGCGTAGGTACACTAGAGACCTCCTGGGAAGGTGAAACGCGAAATGAACGAACCAAATGGCAATGAAGTGAAGGGGAGGGTTCGGTTTAAAAAAATATTTTTTATTATTTGAGCGGTTTGGGTGAAATTTTCTGTGTATATAGCTTTTTTCCCGGTGAAAAAAACTTCATTTTTAGTGTTTTTATGAGTCTATAACGGTTTCATAGTTATTAGTGGTCATAACTCAACAAAAAAAAAAAAATAGCGGGAAAAAAATATTTTTCCACATGAGATGAAAATTGGCCTAAGCCATCTTAGCCCCAATCTCTTTAATATGCTGGAAGCGATTTTTGATATCACGATCAAAAAAAGAGGTATAATCAGTCAAATTTTTTTTTTGAAAATTTTTTTTTTTTTTTTTTTTTTTAAAGAATTATTTAAAAAAATTCTCTCCAGGAATTTTGATTAAATTTGGACATTGCTTAGACGAGAGATAGGTCTACAAAATTTATTTAGAGCATTATTAAATGCTAATTGTTTGAAGGAAGGTTATAGCCTCTCAAACTTTAAAAATTTTTGAAAATTTTCTAAAAATAGACCTTTTTTGAGAGATCATATCTCGGAACAAACAAATTAGATCGAACAAAGTATAAAAAAGAATTTGTAGCCCCAACACTTCTCTATAAATGTGCCAAAATTTATTTACGTAGTAATTATACTTTTTTTTTTAAATATTTTTCCTCAAAAATTTGAATTTTTTTTTTCCAAAAAATAATTTCTTTTGATAGTGAGTCAGTCTTGGACTAATACTGTTTTTTGTGTAACTCTGGGAGGAAAATTCTATCAAAGGTTTTTGTAGCCAATAGAATAAGGAACATATTTTCCAAATTTCAGACCAAAAATATTTTTTATGTTGCTTCACTGTAGATTTCAATTTTGAAAAACATTCCCAAATAAGTGCTAAACATTAAATCCCTCGTAAAAACGTTAGGAATCGACTATTTTCGTCGGGAAAAAAGCTATATATACGGAAATTTTCTGGAGAATTGGATAAAAAAAATTTTTTTCTCCTAAACCGAACCCTCCCCTTCTGAAACGGAATGGTCTAGCCCATCCTATCACTCCGTGGATTATGTCCAATGGAGGGTACTTGCATCGCTACGGAAGGCGCTTCGCCCTCACCCTATATATATATATATATATATATATATATATATATATATATATATATATATATATATATATATATATATATATATATATATATATATATATATATATATATATATATATATATATATATATATATAAATTTGCTTCATTTGTATATGTCGGTGCGGTACGTGCCGCGCTGATTTCGGTGTGGTGCGGTGCAGTGCGGAGCACAGCATTTTGCTTCCGGTGCGGTGCGGTGTGGTGCGCAATGAATGACAGTTGGTGCGGTGCGGTGCGGTGCGGAAAATTCCGGAGCTCGGCCAACCCTAATATATATATATATATATATATATATAATAGTATATATATATATATATATATATATATATATATATATATATATATACAAAAATTTCCTCTTTTGCTGCAAATTTTGGTAAGATAAGGATGAGTTAAACAAAAGCAGATTTTGCAATTTTAAATAATTATCACTCTCTCTCTCTCTCTCTCTCTCTCTCTCTCTCTCTCTCTCTCTCTCTTTCTCTCTCTCTCTCTCTTTGCCTCTTTCTCTGTCTATCATACCAACGCATGTGATTCATCACCGAATCGTGCAAATTCGTTAAAAAAAAAAAAAAAAAATTCGTTGTAAATGAAATGATCTTTTTGTTATACTTCTGCATTCTCTTACTGATATTTTATTAAAAATATCACCTTTACTTTGCTCCTTCCTCTCCCTTCCCCTACACCTTTCGACATCACTACTATCACTTTACCTTGTGCCATATTAGAGCGCTTCGCTCCAACGTTGCCTCTTATTTCATCTTATAAACTTTCGGGGCTATTCCTCCTTCTCCGCCACCTCCAACTCATTTATACCCAATGAAATTCCATTTTAGAATGTTATTTCTGCTCTCGATGAGTTTACCACTAAGAAGACGTCTTGTCCTAAAGTTATTCCTTCTATAGTTCTTATAACGTGTGCTTCGGAGTTTGGTAAACAATTTCGTCTTTATCTTTCCACTTCGA
>SEYY01022027.1:12500-31555 GCA_009176605.1 Armadillidium nasatum
TTGTTCTCTTCTATTCTCTTCTCTTGTCTTCTCTCTCTTCCATCTGATTCTTCTAACTTTTCTTTTCCCATCTGATTTAAGCACCTCCTCTCCCGACGACAACCAAATCATATATATATATATATATATATATATATATATATATATATATATATATATATATATATATATATCACCTTTCTCACCAAACTCTTTTTGCATATCTATCTTCGTTCAACCTCTTCACATGTCCGAACCATCTTAGCTGGCCCCTCTTCACAAGGCTCAATTCACTCTCCACCTTAAGTCCGGCTCTCACATCCTTGTTTCTTACTCTGTCCATCCTTGTCACTCCCATTATAAGCCTTAACACCATTTCACAAGCTTGTATTTTAGTTTTGGCTTTTGTATTGAGCGTCCATACCTTGTATCCATACATCAATACAGGTCTCATTTTATTTGTTTTTCAAAATAGTTTTAACTTTCTTCGGGATATTCTTATCCAAGTAATGGATACAATGTCGAGTGTTTCATTAAACTTTCCAATTCTATGGTTCAGTTCCAAGAACATATCATTTTTCACATCACAACACACTCCAAGTTATTCAAATTGATACGTCTGCTTCACTATTACATCCTCCACTCTTATGTTCAGTTAGTCCTGGGACCTGTTCTCCAACATCACCTCCGCTTTCTCCTTATTAATTTTTATTCCTCTTGCAGTCAGGACTTCATCCCACATCGTGACAAACCTTTGCAGCCCCTTCTCAGATTCTGAAACCAACATGAGATCGTCTGTATCATGTATCCGAGTATTAGTGTTGGTGTTCTTCAAATTTCTGTTCTCACCTCAATTTTTCCTACTTTCATTAAATGGAGTTGTATAAGCAATACATAATTATTGTTAATTTTACCAGAAATTAATTCATTTATTCATAAAATTATTCTATGCAGCCAATAATCACTAATGATTGGGGAAAGACCTTCAAAGATTTAATCACAGATTGTCTCAGGAAAAATGGTTAGTTTTAATGTCTCAAAAACTCATTTTCTTCAACAACTATTGAATTAACACCTGATGTTTGATTAACGCCTTTCAAACTGATAAGAGTATTGAAGGGTGGAGCCATCGATATGGAAGTGGATAGGAGATGAAGTAATAGAGAGAAAGTCATTAATGAAAAGCAGAAAAAGTGTTGAGGATAGGACAGATCCTTTAGGAACATCGCTATTAATATATTTATAGGATGAACGGTGGCCGTCTACAACAGCTGCTACATAGAACGACCAGAAAAAATTAGAGAGAAGGAAAGATTCCGAAAGAGGGAAGTTTCGAAATCAAAGCTTTGTGTCAAACTCTGTTGAAAGCTTTCGACATTTCCAGCGCGACAGCAAAAGATTTTTTGAAATGCCGAAGAATGGAGGACCAAGATTCAGAGAGAAGGGAAAGAAAATCACCAGTAGAGCGTTTTTTACGGAAGCCATATTGGCGATTAGTGATAAGAATAGAAGAATTGAGATGTTTCCAAATCTTCCTGTTAAGGATAGATTCGAAAACTTTAGAAAGAATTGAGGTTAAAGAAAAGGGACGGTAGTTAGAGGATTGGGAAGGGTAACTCTTCTTCGACACAGGCTGAATAGGTGCATGTTTCAATCAAGAAAAAAAGGCTGAAGTAGAAAGACATAGACGAAATAGTTTACCAAGGCATGGTGAAACCTCTGAAGCACAAGTTTTGAGAAACACAGTAGGGATACCAAAATGACCATACGCCTGCTTAGTGTTAAGCTCAGTGAGAACAGAAATGACGCCTTTAGAAAAAATTGCAAATTTAGGCATAAATAAGTTCTATAGAAAGAGATCCGGAATCGTCTAAGGTTGAATTAGAGGCAAAGTAGAAATTTAAAAAAAAAAAAAAAAAAAAAAAGTCCGCGAATGTTGAGTTTAATGAAAAAGGAAGACCGTATACCAGAGAAAGTCGGCATAGATGTCTTGGTGGCACCAACCATATCACCGGAGGTCACCAACTCCCAAGTAGCTATGGGGAAGGGTGAATGAGGGGTATTTTTTGGATGCCGTCCCTCTAAGCATCTCCGAGGCAGTTTTATGTTACACCATTTTGAAGTTGTATTTTAAACGTAATGTACGAGTAAGAGCTTGTAAATTTGTGAGAACATGAACAGGGAGTCGGGGGAAGGAGAAGTGGTAGTATAAACACTCCAATGTGAGACGAGGATATACTAGAGACCCTCTGAGAAGGTGAAACGTGAAAAGGAATGAACCAAAGGGCAACGAAGTGAAAAGAAACAGTCTAGCTCATTCTATCACCCAGCGGTTATGCCCAATGAGGGATACTTTCATCACTTCAAACGGCGCTATGTCCTCCCCCTAAGAGGCCATAAATTTTTATCAGTAGAAGAAAAAAAAAAGTTGCTTGAATTTTAAGATTACCGAAAACGAAAGTATTCGAATACGAATCCGAATCCAGATGAGTTCTGAATTTTTCGAATCCGAATCCGAAGCCTGGTGGCAAACGCACACTAAACACAGAAAAGTACACAAAAAATATAAACACATAAACAGACAAATACGCACACACATACACATACACACTCACACATGCACACATACGCGGCTATATTACGTTTTCACGACATATCTTTTGCTACCCCACTCACGGCGACCAAAACGCATTTTCCAGTGATAACACGACATTGTGCCAATTACCACGACATTATGAACTGAGGTTTACACACGATACTTATCGATATATTTTTTCGATTTAAATAGCATTGGTTGAGTTCTTTATTATAAACTTCACTATTAAATGTTGAAAATGCCAAAATCTTTTTAAATACGTAATTGAGCTATATATATATATATATATATATATATATATATATATATATATATATATATATATATATATATATATATATATATATATATATATATATATATATATATATATATATATATAATATATAATAATATAATAAAAATTAAAAAAAAAAAAAAATTATTATTATTATTATTATTATTATTATTATTATTATTATTATTATTATTATTATTATTATTATTATTATTATTATTATTATTATTATTATTATAATTATTGCAAAAGTAGTAGAAGTACGATTAGCTGTTGGAAAGGAAATTTTGAGCAATGTGAAGATGTATTTTGAGGAAAAGAGTTGGGGTATAAGCCTATTTGAATAAAGAAATGGGGTTGGGAGATCCTGGTTTAGAAAAAGGGTAGTTTGACCTATTTTGGTACTTTAATTAAATCTAGTCTTTGCGTACATTGTTGAGAGGAAAGGGGCGAAGAGTAGGATTACATGGAGAAAGGGTGATAGGGGAGTGTTGCATGTTAGTAATAAGTCTTCGGAGTGGTGGGGAAGTACATCGAGAAAATGGGAAAAAAGCCGGGGAATACAATGGCTACGGAGAAAAATTTATGTTTCAGTTACGTATCTAACTTACAGCTGATCTAATTTACTGAAAATAGCGCTTGTACTTATAATAGTATTATTTGGATAATATGGTAATTTAAAATGAAGATAAAATTTTCAAAACTGCTTAATTATAAAGTAAAATGGAAATAATCAAATTAAATAATCAAAACTAAATGAAATATATATATATATATATATATATATATATATATATATATATATATATATATATATATATATATATATATATATATATATATATATATATATATATATATATATATATATATATATATATATATATATATATATATATATATATATATATATATATATATATATATATATATATATATATATATATATATATATATATATATATATATATATATATATATATATATATATATGATACAGTGGTATGGTAACATAATAAAAGTGGTTCAGTGTTTTGGGATAGGCCTATGCAAGCCACCAACTGATTACCTTGCTCAAGAAACTCATGTCTTGTTCGAGGCAGCTGACAGGTGCTAGCACCTACAAGAGTATGGGGAGAAAGATGAGAAAGCACCATGTACGACTGCAGGAATTTTCTTGCAGTCGATATGCATATGCGGGAAATGGTTATATGTATAATATATATATATATATATATATATATATATATATATATATATATATATATATATATATATATATATATATATATATATATATATATATATATATTAGTGATGGATGTCATATTTTCTCATTTGCCGATATGGATGCAGATGTCGAATTTTGGTGAAGTGCAGATGCAGATGCTTATGCTGAATTTTTGAAACTGCGAATACAAATACAGATGTTAATTTTGATGGGGATGCGAATGCGTATGACATCACTAATATATATATATATATATATATATATATATATATATATATATATATATATATATATATATATATATATATATATATATATATATATATAATATTGATAGTTTCTTTCCTAGAGAAATTTAATCTAATTAGAAAGGTTAAAATCAATACCAATGGTTTCATATACTCATTAATACAATGTGAACATTTCATACCGTATCTTCGCCTTCAGCCTTTATAAGACGAAAAGCACTAGACTCCACCTTTTCGAAAAGAGCTGCATGTGTGGAACCACCCCAGATGTGTGGGGAGTACTCCAGACAGGGTTATACAACTCCCCTATAATGAGCAAGCAAGTGGGATGGCTAAAAAATATCCCGAATGCGCTTCAGAACACCCAACCTCTTAGAAGCTTGTTTAGAAAGAGAAGTAATGTGACCTTTCCAAGAAAGATCACGAGAAAAAGAAACACCAAGAATATTAAGGAGAGATAAAGGTTTGAGTTGAGTGTTTTCGAAGAAGATATCATAGTTGTGTGGAAGATTGTGTCGAGTAGAGAGATGGAGAAATTGACTTTTTGAGGCATTGAAAAACTACCATGTTTTCTCTGCCCCAATTTGAAATACGAGAAAGATCAGAGGTCAGTTGCTCCAAGGTCACCTTTCTTGTAACAATTGACTGCTGTTGGGAGGGGCGCATTTCAAATTGAAAAAGAGTCATGAAGGGTGGAGTCATCGGCATAGGAGTAGATAGAAGATGAAGTAACAGAGAGAAGGCCATTAATAAAAAGCGGGAAAAGTGTTGGAGATAAGACACAGCCCTGAGGAACACAGTTATTAATATATTTAAATGATGAACGGTGGCCGTCTACAACAGTTGCTATATAGAACGACCAGAAAGGAAATCAGAGAGAAGGCCACAGTGAAAAGGATAGATTCCGAAAGAGAGAAATTTGGAAATCAAAGCTTTGTGTCAGACTTTATTGAAAGCTTTCGTTAAGTCCAGCGCGACAGCAAAAGATTCACCGAAATGACGAAGAGCGGCAGACCAAGAGTCAGAGAGAGGGGGAAAGGAAATCACCAGTAGAGCGTTTCTTACGAAAGTCATACTAGCGATCAGAGAGAAGCTTAGAAGAATTCAGATGTTTCCAAATCTTTCTGTTAAGGATAGATTCGGAAACTTTAGAGAGAACGGAGGTTAAAGAAATTGGATGGTAGTTAAAGGGTTCAGAGGGGTCCAACTTTTTCGGCACAGGCTGAATGAGCGCACGTTTCCAGCAAGAAGGGAAGGTTGAAGAAAAAAAGACAGAGAAGAAAGTTTACCATGGCAGGGTGCAAGCTCGGAAGCACAAGTTACGAAAAACACAGCTGCGATACCACAAGGACCGTACGCCTTCTTAGGTTAAGCACAGGGAGAGCAGAAATGACGTAGTCGTAGCTTCTAACTATAGGTCTTATTTGTAGAATGCACTACGAGATAACAGGGTCTATCTTATTGTCTAACTAATGTTTAATCTTCAACTCTTTTTTTTGTTGTGTCCAAACAATTTTTATTATTAACCCAGGTGTTATATTTAATTCTAATACTGTTTTATACTTTTCAAATATGGTATGGTATTTCTACCTTTATATTGCCTGCAACTTTGTTTCAAGATACTATGCTGGTCTTATGCTCTGTTATGTTATTGCTTTTTCTAATTATTTTATGTTTTATTGCTTAATGGGTTTTATAGTAAAATCTTTTAATTTACTCTTATTTGTTTGCTTTATTTCCTTGAATTAAATTCAAAATATCGTTCCTTGCTTATGAATATACATCTGTAACCGATGTTGTTTATTTATCCGTATATAAAAGATGTAGTTGAGTTATCACAACTGTAATATCAAAGATGGTATTCTGAAATCAAAGTTATAATTGTAAAACAATCGTTAAATATAGTTATATCAATTCAAGTATTAGAACTCTTTTGAATTCCTGAAAATGTTTTAATTCGAAACCAATTTCATTCACTAATTCAAAAACGTTTCAAAATTAATCATCCGTTATTTAAATTAGTATACCAGTATCAATGATTTTAATTTATTTTCTAATAAAACGTATGATCGCAAAATTAACCTGAATTCAGAACCTCAAACTCCAAATAGAAAACTAATTTTCAAAATCCAGTTCGATGTTTGTCTTATAAGTTTATAATTAATTTATCACTGAACGAACTAATATTAATTTGAAAATTCCACAAATATTCTTTTAATTAAGTAAAAATGAAAACCATAGAGTTTAAAACTTTCCTCTTTCGGAATCTATCATCCTCTCTGTGACCTGCACTCCGATTTCCTTTATAGTCGTTCTGTAGCCACCATTCATCATTTAAACGTATAAATTGTGGTGTTTCTAAGGGATGTATCCTTTCCTGTGTAGTTTTCATTAATGAACATCTGTCTCTATTACTTCATCACCTATCCACTCCTATGCCGATAACACCGTCCATCATCTTTCCTTTCAGTATGTAAGATGCCTCTCCCAACAACAGTTAATTGAAGCGAGGGTGGCCTTGGAGCAAATGTTCTCTTACCTTTTTCATATTTCAAATTGGAGCAGAGAAAACATGGTCATTTTCATTACGTCAAAATTGTTCTTCCATCTTTCTACTCGACATAACCTTCTACACAACTATAACATCTTTTTCAAAAACACAAATAAAACCTTCTTCTGTCCTTAATATTCTGGTTTCCTTTTCTGATTTCTCAATTACACACTAGAGAAGCTCCTTTACCAGTCCTCTTCACATTCCTAACTGAACAGTTCATAAAAAATATTAAATAACCATGAAAGCATAACACAACATAACTTAACACTAACTTTGAACAACTTCTCCTCTCCTTTTAATCCTAAAGTATTTTCTGTTGGGCTTGAATAAAAAAAAAGTTTTAATTGCATGTAATAATAATTCATTCTTTCCAATACTTCCAACAACTTTATTCTTCTGAATTGTCGTTTCTTTTTCCTAGTCAAAGAACCAAGCAAAAACTTTCCTTCTTTTTCTCTCTCAGCATTTTTAAGGTAAACATCTGACTCACACTTCTTCAACCATCTCTAAAACCAGAGTATTTTTCCCTAAAAGCATAAAATAAAATACTTGTTAAAATAAAAATTGGTCATTATAGTTCTAAATTTTAATGTATACTGTGTGAAAAAAATAAGCAAGAAATATGAATATTCTAAATAAGATTTACAATTTTTCAACAAAGAAATAAAAATAAGGCACGTTCTGTATTTTAGCTTAAAATTACATTTATAATATAAATATATATATATATATATATATATATATATATATATATATATATATATATATATATATATATATATATATATATATATATATATATATATATATATATATATATATATATATATATATATATATATATATATATATATATATATATATATATATATATATATATATATATATATATATATATATATATATATATATATATATATATATATATATATATATATATATATATATATATATATATATATATACATATATATATATATATATATATTTGAAAGTTTTAAATAATAATTAGAATTTTTTTCAACAAAAATAATAATTAAAAAATAGAGCTTGTACTTTACTTGACTTAAATTTACATTTATAATTCAATATATATATATATATATATATTCTATATATTTCTCCCCCGGAGTATGCTGACCTTTTCGCTGGTGGGGGAGATCTCCGCGATAGGCTGGCTTCGGCGCGGTTTTTCCAACATTAAAAGGTTGGGAAGACGGTGGCGAGGGTGTTTTGTCGTGGAGCGAACAAGTTACAAAAATTGGGTAACCATGAAACGAAACAAAAAAGAAAAATATTGCCAGGGAATCAGAAGCCCTGGTCCCGGCCCCTACTCATTACGGAAGAGAGATGAGGCTGGACGGAGCTCCTTGGAGCGCAGCAAACGATCTCTCCAAACCGACGAAATGGGTTCAAATAACCCAGAAGTTCTGTCCATCGGAACTTCAAACTCCCCTGCTGTATTGTCAGAGGAACCTTTGGATCCTCCCAACCCAGATAACCAACCACATAAGAAAAGAAAAGCATCTTGCAATTGTAGAGGTGCAATCAGAAGTATGTGGTCGGAGGGGGAGAAGAGGGAAATTTTTTGGTGTCTTACTTATGCTAGACATGATATATTCCCAAGGAAAGATACTAGTAAGAGAGCGAAAAAATCATGTTGAATAGAAAAAATATTGATAGAGAAGAGATAGAAAATACACCGAATACTAGATTTAGCAGCATCGCTACAAATATCAGAATAGGAAAAACTAATATAACAAAAGAACAAATGAAACAAATTGAAGAGGAGGTTGAAGTGTATATACGAGAAAACTTTCATAATGAAACGAATGAGGAACCCAGCAGTGGTAAGAAAGAAGAATGGACACTATCTCGAAATTTTATACCTGATGGAAAGCTATTATATCGGAGAACTTATACCAACAAAAACAAATAAAAATGATCTGTGGAAATATGTAATTGAAAAAATGGAGTTTAATGCAAATGACTTCATGGAGTACAGATTTAGCGAAAAATTTAAAAATGTGGAAAGAAAAGCTATGATAAAGCAAAAATAATGCATACTTAATTTCGTTAAAGAATGAAAGGAAACAGGAAAAATAAAAATAAAATCTACATTGCCAACCAAGGAAGATCTTGAAGAAATAAAAATGAAGCACAAAACATAATAGAAAAGGAAATGGAAATGACATTAGAATTAGTAGAAAATATAAAAAAGGAAAGCACTAAAGAGTGGTCAAGAGTAAAAGAAAACACAACAAAACAAACTAAGAAACCAAAAAATGAAAAAAATAGACAAGAGACTAGAAATGAAACGAGTAAAGGGGAAGAAGAAACTGAAATGTTAAATGATATAGAGGACCTAAATCAAAAAGGAAAACTAGAAGACCAAACAATAGTAACAGAAGAAGAAATAGTAGAAAATGACATTTTAGAAGTCAAAGATGGAAATGCAGAAAATGAAGTGGAGGTAGATACAGAAGACTCGAAAATAGAGATGGAAAATATAACAAATAATACAATAGAAGAATCAGAACCAGATAGAGAAAGGGAAATGAATGATGGACTATGGAATATTCAACGAGGAAATGACGAATGCTGCTCGGAGGAAGAAATGCTGATAAAAATAGCAAAGTATAGAGATGAAGATCTTGTAAATGGAATAAAAGACCTCTGTAAGATGAAAAAAAATCGTAAATTGGTTCCAAATGGAGAAATACATTAGGATAGCAGATAAGGTACTACCAAGAATAATTCCAACCAATTGTAGCCTAACAGAGCTTAATAGAATATATTATGCAGTTGCCAGAGTAGTGGCGTGGCGGATTGTATGAAAGCAAAAGTGACTAAAAGTAAAAATGAAGGAAGGAAGAAGAAAGGTAAAGAAATAATACCACCTTGGAAATATAGATTGCAGAAGGAAGTAGCAAACTAAGGCAAGAGGTATCATTAATAGATGCCTACCGACGCGGTGTGATAACATCGGAACAAACAATAAGGAGAGTTAAAAATATATTACGGAAAGAAAATACAGTACAAAATAACCAAATAACACAGGCCATGGCAAGTAGAAAGTTACTAATAAAAGCAAAGGCTAATAAAATTAAAAGATATGAGAAGAAAGAAAAAGAAAAAAAAACAAATCAAATGTTTAAGGAGGATCAGGGAAGGTTCTACAGAGAACTACGAAATGATTCCATCAAAGTGTCAAACCCTCCTCCCATAGAAGAAGTAGAAAGATTTTGGAAAGGAATCTATGAAGATGAAAGATCATATAACAACCAAGGAGAATGGTTGGAACAAATAAGGAACAATGAAAACACAATTGATATTGAAAGAATGGAACATGTAGCGATTACAAAAAAGGAAATTAAAGATGTACTTAAAAGCAGCAGCAATTGGAAAACACCTGGACCAGATAGAGTGCAAAATGTATAGCTGAAGAAAATAAGAACACTCTTGGATCCTCTTACTGCATGTTACAATAGAATAATGAATGGAAGGGAAGAAATTCCACAGTTGTTGACAACAGGAGAAACAGTATTGATCCCCAAAAGTGAAGAGACTCAGAGACATGAAAAATATAGGCCAATCACATGTTTGCCAACCCTATATAAAACTTTAACAAGAGTACTAACCAAAAGGATCCAAGAACATCTGGATCAGAATGACATCATAAGTGAAGAACAGAAAGGTTGCTGTAAAAAGAGCTATGGAACGAAAGACGAGTTACTCATCAATAAAATGATAACAGAAAACTCGAGGAAAGCACAGAAAAACCTAATATGGCATGGATAGACTATAAAAAAGCGTACGATAGTGTCCCTCATGATTGGATTAAGGATATTTTAAAAATATATAAAATTAGCCCTGAAATTCTGAGGTTTGTGGATGATGTAATGAAGATGTGGAAAGTCAATATAAGCCTCCATCATGAAGAAGGAGCTTTAGTTATAAATGAAGTAAAAATTAAACGAGGGATATTCCAAGTTGACTCCATCTCTCCTCTGATATTTGTGCTTGCCATAAATCCTCTAAGTATTTTAATTAACGACTTAAAAAATGGATACCGCATCAACTCAAGAATCGAGAAAAAGCCCAAGATAATCTTCCATTTGTTTTAAATGGATGACTTGAAACTCTATGCCCCAAATAAGGAGGAGACCATTAAGCAGATTGAAACAGTAAAGAAATTCTCAAATGATTTATGCATGGAGTTTGGTCTAGATAAATGTGCGTTCCTGGTCCTCAAGAAAGGTAGAAAAATAGAAAGCGAGAACATAGAAATTGAAGGAGATATAATAAGAGAATTAGAACAAGAACACACTTACAAATACCTTGGAATAGAGGAGTCAGAAAGAATAGAGCATAACTTGATGAAAGCAAAGGTAAAAATGGAATACAAAAGAAGAATAAAATTAATCCTTAAGTCACAACTAAACCCCAAGAATAAAATGCAAGCCATTAAGACCTTGGCAATTCCTGTACTTTCATATGGGTTTGGTACTATAGATTGGATGCAGGAAGACCTAAATAATCTTGATGTTATGACAAGAAAAATGCTGCACATGCACAAAATGACATACAGAAATCAGTGCGTAGCTCGCATGCATGTTGCCAGGAAAAAAGGAGGAATGGGTGTACCATCAGTAGATGCAATATATAAATCTGAAATAATAGGAATAGGAAAATATTTGAAACGAAAACAAGATAAGTTTATAAGATGGGTGTATGAGCATGAAAGTTTAAAACCATCATCAACATCAATAATAAAGAAAATGAATGATTATTTAGGAGATTGAAACATAAATTAAGAGGAAGAAGAGATTAGAAGTAATAAAACATTAGAGAAAAAGATAAAAAACATCAAAGATTTATAAAAAGAGAAGAGAGAAGAAGTAAATTTAGAACAATGGAAACTGTACACATTCGCAAAACATCATAAAAATGTATTGGATGAAGTATTCATAGACACATATAGATCAAGTGAGGTTGTGATTAAGGGATGGCTAAGATCTGAAGATGAGCGAACTATTTTGGCGGCCCAAGATCAGGCTTTTAGGACTAACTGGTTCAAAAATCATATTGAAGGAGAACGAATATCGGACAAATGCAGATTGTGCAGTAGTTGGTCGGAATCGGTGTGCCACATATTATCGGGATGTGAGGTTTTGTTACAAAAGGGCTTGTACACAGAAAGACATAAAATCATATGGCGGTTAATCCATTTCAGACTATGCAAAAAATTTGATATCCCATTAAATACAAACAACCACTGGGAACACAACCCGAACAATATAGAAGAAAACAATAGAATATTACTCCTTTACGACTACAATATCCCAACAGACGCTCATGTTACACATAACAAACCAGATATAGTCATCCACAACAAACAGGAAAATAGTTGTATAATAATAGAGGTTGGAGTACCTTGGGATGGGGGCGTCTCGGCTTATGAACGAGAAAAGGAGCTAAAATATCAAAGGCTTAAATATGAATTACGAAGAATTTGCAACATAGACCGAATTGAGATAGTCCCAGTTATCGTGGGAGCAACGGGAATAATTAAAAAAAGTTTAACAAAACATCTAGAAAAGCTACCCATACAGGTTTCCACATTGGAACTAAGTATGGCTGTAATAAAAAAAGTATTAGTATCTTGAGAACGGTACTGGGATACCGTTAAGACACCAAAGGATAGAAAATAAGGGGTCATTCTCAGGATTGAGGTTCAATTCAGAATGACTCCATAAAAACCTTTAAAAAGGAGTAGAAAAAAAAATATATTTATATATATATATATATATATATATATATATATATATATATATATATATATATATATATATATATATATAATTCAGTATTCTGTTTTTTTCTACGATATTTTTCACATGGAGCCAATTGCTTCTTGATAACACACGTTTTGAAATAACTGAGAACTCTCTCTCTTTTTCTTCATGTATCCATGGTCTTCTTTTGAATTTCCCTAATATATATATATATATATATATATATATATATATATATATATATATATATATATATATATATATAGATAGAGAGAGAGAGAGAGAGAGAGAGAGAGAGAGAGAGTTTCTTCTGACGGCACAACTGCCGTTTTACCTTCTACTAAAGCTGAACTCTTCGCCCAAACTTTAGACTCAAACTCTACCTTAGACGATTCCGGAGGTATTCCTCCTCTTCAACCCCCTCCAACTCATTTATGCCTAATAGTGTGATTTCTTCTAAAGATGTCATTTCTGCTCTCTCTGAGCTTAACACTAAGAACACGTATGGTATTGCGGTTCTAAAAAATTGTGCTCCTAAGCTTGCACCCTGCCTTTATACACTAATTCGTCGGTGACATTCTACTTCAACTTTCCCTTCTTGCTGGAAACATATAGCTTCCACCATACTCAAAGTTTCAGCCGACAAGGTTGAACTTACCACACGTTTCGCAACATTTGACTTCCAAAATAAAGGACAACAATTACCTGTCATGTCCTTCATCCTTATACAATACCCTATCTGAGTTTTTCCTTCGCTCACATTGCCAAATGAAGCATCGGAATATACCTCCAATCTCATCCTCCCTCCTTTTAATTTTAGTATTTTCATTTGAATTTCTTCTATTTTTGCTCTCTCTGCTACCTTAACTAGCTCTTCGTAATCTTTCATTTCAGCCTCTTTCATATTCCTCCCAAAGAAACTCACATCAAAACTAAGATCTGGACGAGTATTCTGTGACAACGAATTTAGTTTTCCTAACAAAGATCTATATTCAGTCATCTCCTCTTCATTTAACTTTTCATCCTTATTATTTTTGTTCACCTTGTTTATCCCTAATTTTTCCTTTGAATAACTCTTTTGACTTTTATAAATATATCCTTTATTCTTTTGTTCAATTTCTATTCCAAAATATTTGAAAACTCGGCTTTCTTCTCTTCCTAAATTCAACTCCTCCTTTATTTTCGATATAATTTTCTCCTCAAATATTTTATCTCCTCCATAAATGAGATCATCTACATGAATCCCCATTATTCCATAAACAATGCCACCATCTTCCCATTTAAATATGGTGCTATCTATTTTACTTCTTTTCCCTCCTATTTTTATTAACAATTCAACCAAACTCTCATACCATTTTCTCGCTGCATCTTTCAACCCGTAGACTGTTTTCTTTAATTTCCATAATTTTAAGGTGTTGGCCTCTTCCGGAGGTTTTATCACTACCTCTCTTTCCATGTCTTTTCCTTGCAGGTAAGCTGTCTTCACATCCAGTGTTTTTACCTGTCAATCTTTCATATTAATTATAGCCAAGATTACTATTTAACCCTTCTATTGAAAAAGTGGGTGCTTCACAATCTTCTATTTCTAAACATTCTTTTTCCATAAAACCCTTCACCACTAATCTTGCTTTACATATCTTGTCTCCCTCCTTCTCCTTTTCAGTAATTATCCACCTTGTTTTAAGTACCTTATTCCTTTTATATCTGTCAATCTCTTCAAAAACATTATTCTCTTTCCAACTTGAAATTTCCTTCTTTTTTGCCTCTTTAATTTTCTCCATTTTATCAGTTCCGTGACTCTTACAGGTAACTACCTTACCTTCACTGAAGTACGTTTCACCTTGGTCTCCTTTATCTTTCTCTACTTTATATTCTCTTAAGTCTGCCCAAAACCCCTCCTCAGAATCTAAATCCTTAACGTTATAAATACCATCAAATTTTCCTCCTCTTTTACCTCCTAAACTCATTACTCTTACTCTTCTCCACCCCTCTTCATTCTCATGTCTTATTCTATAATTTCTTCCTTTTCGAATATCATAAGGATGACCTGCTCATTTTCGCTAAAATTGTCATTCCTTCCATCGTCATCTTCTACCTGCAATAACACCTCTTCTATTTCTTCTTCATCTTCTTCTCCACCTTCTTCTTCTTCTTCTTCTTCTTCTTCTTCTTCTTCTTCTTCTTCTTCTTCTTCTTCTTCTTCTTCTTTTTCTTTTCTTTTCTTTCTTTTTCTTTTTCTTTTTCTTTTCTTTTTCTTTTCTTTTTCTTTTTCTTCTTCTTCTTCTTCTTCTTCTTCTTCTTCTTCTTCTTCTTCTTCTTCTTCTTCTTCTTCTTCTTCTTCTTCTTCTTCTTCTTTTCTTTTTTTTTTTCTTTTTCTTTTTCTTTTTCTTTTTCTTTTTCTTTTTTTTCTTCTTCTTCTTCTTCTTCTTCTTCTTCTTCTTCTTCTTCTTCTTCTTCTTCTTCTTCTTCTTCTTTTCTTCCTTCTCATCACTATCTTCTTCCCCCCTCTCCTCTATCACTTCCCTTTTCTCTTCCTTCTCTCCCATTTTTTCACCAGCTTTCTGTAATTTTGTTATATGTATCTTATTCAATTCCCTTATCAAAGCTCCATGTTTAACCATAACTACTTTACCATCTCTACCTATTATTCTCCTTGGTCCTCTCCACTTTTCTTCTCCTTTCTTCTTATAAAAGACTTTGTCTCCTACTTGAGCTTCTTCGATCCTATGAACCCTAATTTTGCCTTTTAATGCCCTTCTTATCCGATCTCTGCATTCTTTCTCTTGTAACTTGTCTTTAATTAACATTTGTAATTCCATTAATTCCTTTAATTTTGCTCCATCCATTCCCTCTTCTAGTTCAGCAGGGCTACATTTTTCTATCTCGTTTTTACCACGGTAATAAATTCCAAAAACTTTCTGATTAGGAGAATACCCACCGTTCATTATTCTATCATTTTTCGCGCTGACCATCCACATTAATATCCAATCTCTTCCTTTAACTCCATCTTCCTTTAGTTTCCTCATTCCTTCCTTGAGGATTCCAACTGTCTTTTCACTTTTACCATTGCTCCATGGACTCTCACAAAATAGCTAATCCATTTTTCCATTATACACTCCATTATATTTGAAGGTTTCTTATCTTTTATCCATTTTGCTTGGCAGTAATGTGTTGCCCAATCCACCATGACAAGGAACTTTTCACCTTCCAATTCCCCTATGTCCATCGATAATACTTCGTTGAAATTTGAAGTCATAGGTAACCCCACTGTAGGTCTTTCAGGATTTTTCTTATATTTCTTACATGACTCACAATTAATACATACCTCTTTCAATGTTTGTAACCTTTCTTTCTTCACCCTTTGGTAATCTACCTCATTTTCCCAAGCTTTATTAACCATTTGTTGCAATTTATCAAATGCACAATGACGAAATTGCAAATGTAACCTCAAACAGGTATTTTTTCATTTTTCTTCATTTACTATAGAATTTGTTTCCTTAAGTGTTAACCACACATTCTTTCTATTCTTTATCTCCCACAATTTTATCCTGATATGTCCCTTATTATCCACGTTAATGGGTATTTTCTCTTTTATTATAGGGTGCTTACACTCTCAATATTTATTAACAAAATCTATCTTAGCCCCTAATTTGTCTAATACTACTGTTCCAATCAACCAAGGAATATTACCTTCTACTATTTCTGTTTCTAGTAATGCTTTATGATTTCCTATGACAATTGGAATTAAAAATTTTCTATGACACTTATATTACCTTTCTCAGAAAACATAAGTTGCTTCTATCTTCCTTTCAGATTCCTTCATCCTCACTAGTTCTTCCCTACTTAATGTCGAAAGAATTACTCCTAGTCACAATTCTCCCACCACACTGTTCTTACAACCAGTATCGACTATTGCACTGATTATATCCCAGTTATCCTCTTCCATCCCTCTATTCCCCAATAATATCACTTCTTTTGTTACCTGTTTTCTTTCACTACACATATTAGCCAAATGTCCTTTTTCTTTACATTTGTAACATTCTTTGTCCCTCATCCAACACTTTTCCATCACATGTCCTTTCTTTCCGCAACCATTACATTCTTTATCAGTTCTTCTAAATTCCGGACAGAACTTTTGCATATGTCCCTCCTTTTTACAGTTATAACAAACGGTCTTCCTTTCAGTATTTTTATTACTCTCTCCACTGTACCATATCTTTTCCTTGTTTGGGTTCTGAAAACTTTTTCCCATTATTCCTATTAACAAACTAGTCACTATTTCATATGACAAATCTCCGTCTAAAGCTCCAAACATTATTTTTTCTTCATTTTCGGATAGTTTACTCCTTCCCAACAACAACCCACCTTTATGTTCCTCTCCTAGTTCAGCCATTCCAGCTGCATTACACCACTTCAATGCCACATCAAATCTACTTACAAAGTCCTGTATATCCTCCATAGGTTTCCTTTCAATTCTAAAAAAGGCATTCATACTATCCATCTTTTCTCTTTTCTTGTCACTGCTATACTTCTTTTCTAGAACACTCATTATCTAGTTTACTCCCTCAAGGCTCGCTATCTCCTCTCTCGGTAATCCTCCCACTAGTTCCCATGGTACTCCACTCAGTGCACTTCTTATAGTTAAACCCGTGTATTTATCCACAGTTTTATTTCTCCATTTCCAATCTTCCACTTTACCCTTCCATTCCAAAAATATCTCTTTCTTCATATCAAACACGAGACATTTTTCACTTCTTATTCTTTTCTCATTACTCTTGTCATCTGATCCCATTTTCCTTCCAAATTAATAATATTTGTAAATAAGAATTGAGTTAAAAATCTCTACATAAAAACTACAATCGAAATACTAACCTTTAACACAGCGAAGATCAACTTTAGGTAAATAAACTTTGAAGAAGAAAAAAGATTGAAAAATCATAAGTAAAGATTATTAGTGTCACTGAAAGTTCATTAACTTTTTTCTCTTAAGGAAACTATCTTGCTCACAATAATTCACTTATCTAGTACAATGTTAGTCCTTTTCTTCCTATTATAACTTATAAGGAGATTAAATTTATCTTTATCAAAGTCAAAACTTATTTACAAATTTTTCTGTAATCCTAAAAAAAATAAAAAAATGAAAAATAAACTTCACTAAAAAAGGAACTCTTACCTAAGATCTACATTGGCCCCCACTTCCCGTAAAACATTCCACACCCACTTACCTGAAAATAAAATAATTCCTTTCACTTCGAAAGAAGCCCCTACCAACAGCAGTTAATTTTTACAAGAAAGGTGATCTTGGAGCAACTGACCTCTGATCTTTCTCGTATTTCAAATTGGGGCAGAAAAAATATGGTTGTTGGCAATGTCTCAAAACTCAATTTCTCCATCTCCCTACTTGACATAATCTTCCAAACAATTATGACATCATCTTTCAAAACATTCAACTCAAACCTTCATCTGTCCTCAATATTCTCAGTGTTTCTCTTTCTCTGGATCTTTCTTTGAAAGATCACATTACTTCTCTTTCTAAACAAGCTTTTAAGTGATTGGGTGTTCTGAGGCTCCTCAGAACTTCTTCATACTATCACAGTTGCTTGCTCTTTATAGAGGTGGTGTTCGCCTCTGTATGGAGTACGCATCGGACATCTGGGGTGGTTAAACTCATACAGCTCTCAACTTGAAAGGGTGGAGTCTAGAGTTTGTCGTCTTATCAACTCTCCTACACTCACTAATTCTTTCCAATCTCTTTCTGCTTTTCGAATTGTTGCTACACTTTCTCTTTACAATTGCTATTACCACGAACACTGCTTTTCTGAACTCTAAGTAGTGTACCTCTTCCACTGAGAAGTGCTCGTGCAACTCGACTTTGTACACAGTCTCTTCCTTTCTGTCCAACTCTCCGATTCCAGAATGAACCGCCATGATCAATCTTGCATGTACTCTACTGGTAAAGTCTGGAACACACTCCCTTTATCTGTTTTCCCAACTACCTTTGACTTGCACACTTTTATACGCCGTGTACTTGGTCTTGTCGCTAATTAGAAACCAGATTTCCGACTGTTCAACTCAGGTGGATATTGGTAGGCCTCCGGCCTATGCTCACCAAAGGATATATATATATATATATATATATATATATATATATATATATATATATATATATATATATATATATATATATATATATATATATATATATATATATATATATATATATATATATATATATATATATATATATATATATATATATATATATATATATATATATATATATATATATATATATATATATATATATATATATATATATATATTATATAGGGATGGAGCGATACCAAATTTTTACCGATACGATACCGGTAT
>SEYY01022028.1:10000-12500 GCA_009176605.1 Armadillidium nasatum
GACACACACACATACATAAACATACGCACAAAAAACATATTTTGATGTTTTCATATACATATATAGAAGGAAATATTGTACAACTTTGTTTTAAGACAAGTAACTTTTTCCTTAAAAAATATTATCTATTAACTTTAATTAAAATTTCTTCACGGAAAGAAGTTTCATATTTTTAATCCAATAATTATTCGTAAAAAAAAAAAAAAATGTTCCTTTCCCTATAAAAACAAAAACTTTCTTCTTATTACTTAAAAGAAGAAGAAGAAGAAGAAGAAGAAGAAGAAGAAGAAGTTTTCAAGCCACGCTTTAAAAAAAGTGGAGATACGAAAAGGAGAAAAAGAACAACTTATCCGGAACAAAATAACAAACATACCAGAAGAAATATACAAGGAAAAACTTACTGACATAAAGAGATAGATAAACTGATAGATAGATTACGTTATAGATAGGTAGGTAGATGAAAGATAGACGCATATAGATAGATAATTGATAGATAGGTAGACAAGCGATAGATAGATACATGATTGTACTGGTTATGGCTTCGAAAGCTAGCGCTCACTTCTTATAGTTTTTTAATTGTTTTAATTAGGTTTAAATTATTTAATATTTTAAATTATTGTTTTTAAAATAGAACTTTTTTGGGGAAAAATTTTTTGCGTAATATTTTGATGTGCAGTTTTAGCATATTTTATATATATATATATATATATATATATATATATATATATATATATATATATATATATATATATATATATATATATATATATATATATATATATATATATATATATATATATATATATACCACAGGTCAATAGTTGGAAAGGTCAGAGCTGCTACCTTTTTTTCGGAATCGGCTGAACATACACGAACTTCCAGCATTGAGGAAAAGTATTAGTATTAAGTCAAAAAGAGTAGAGCTGAAGAAGGACAGACGCTAACTCGGAAGCACACTCCATCAAAACACGAGGGGAAATGCCATCCGGGAAACTGACCTTACTGACGTTCATAGATTTCGGGATCCCATGCTCCCGATCATGATTCATCACAGGTATAGATAGACACTATTTTAAAATAGTGAGTTTTATAAGTGTAGATATTATTATTATTATTATTATTATTTTGATTATTATTATTATTATTATTATTATTATTATTATTATTATTATTATTATTATTATTATTATTATTATTATTATTATTATTATTATTATTATTATTATTGTCTTCCGGGTTGCTGTTATTACTGTTATTACTATAACTGATAATAGTGGCGATACGGCAGTTTATTATTTTTATTATTTTAATTGTTGCTGTTGCCGATGCTGCTATTATTATTATTATTATTATTATTATTATTATTATTATTATTATTATTATTATTATTATTATTATTATTATTATGAAGAGAGAAAAATGACCTTTTTGAAGAATGTAAAACTCTTGTCATGCATGCTATTCAATTTAGCACTCGCAGTACAAGCCTTTTCATTTAATTACATCATGCTAACAAGATAAATCAGTAAATTAAAATTAATTTTGGTCCTTCAGTAAGCATAAATGCTGCCCTTACTAAGCATTTAATTTTTGCCCTATAGCAAGCTTTAATTTAAACCGTGTAGTTTGTATTAATTTTGGCAATTGCTTATCTTCTTACAAGGCTTATAATTAATGCATCAAATGAGATAAACGCATTACTTCAAGTGTCAAGCACTATTTTCATTTAATTTTGACGTAATTTGCATAATTATTTGGGTGTTCAAGCAACAATGATATACATATATATATATATATATATATATATATATATATATATATATATATATATATATATATATATATATATATATATATATATATATATATCATTACGGCTTCTATGTTTTGGGAATCTCATCTTTAAAAGGAACAGAAGAACCAGAGCTCTATAAAACATTTTAATCGACGTTTCGAGAAAACAATTCTCATCTTCAGGACCTAATAACATAAAATTACTTTAAAATCAGGCATTAAAACAAATAAAATAAAATAAAATAATGTACAAAATATGGAAATAATTTTTATGGGAACAATTTTTATATATATTAAACATTTAAAAAACACACACATTTTAAAATACTGCTAAAAAATGGAAATAAACTAATTAAAATGCAAAATAATGTATCTCACCGAAAAAACTTAACTATTATTAAACTACATCACTAAAGTTGTTATTGCGCTGCTGTCTGTATTTAAAGATGGTTTGAGGGTGGTTATATAAAATGATTCTAAAATGCGTAAATCTAATGGATGGTTGGTTTGTGTTACTATTTTGAAATTGGATGGATTTAATTGGTGTTGATGTTTTAAGGTGTGTTCTCTGATGACCGCGTACTGGTAAAAATATAACTAATCCCTCCCATCCCAGTATCAGAGAACACACCTCTGATATTTCTTGAATTTTTAACTGAAAATGAGAAAACTATTTGTTTCTAAATGCCAAACTGAGCTTCTTTAT
>SEYY01022028.1:20000-22500 GCA_009176605.1 Armadillidium nasatum
CGTTGGGATAAGTGACAAAAATGTCACAACAAATTTTTTCAGTTATTTTCTTATTAGAAAATAAATCGGTGAAGCGACTTTCTTATGCTTAACATGTCCTTTCTCTATTGGAAATTTTACAGAGCCATTTTTGTCACTTATCCCAACGATTCGTTAGGACAATTTTTGCAGTCTGTTTTATGTCTTAAAATTTGTTCATTATATGGGAGTTGAGGAATAGAAAAGAGAAAAAGGGGTTAACATTATTAAAGAAACAAAAAAGGTTTTTGAGCAAAAACACAAAGAAAAGTAAAGAAAAGTATGGCTTCATCGACACACACACAAAATATCTCTTTCAAATAACTTATCTTTGATAGACCAAGAAGTAAAAAAGTGAAAAATATTTCACTCTCTTTATTTTTTATTTTTTTCCCTTTTCTTCGAAAATTTTTATTTTTTTTTTTTTCATATTTTTTTTATTTATTTTTTTTGTTTTGTTCTGGCTTTATTGCAGTAAGATTTATGAATACATTTTCCCATCCTCCAGAAATAATAAAACAAAATAAATATTAAAAAAAAGATTATATTCTCACTCCTACTCACACTTATTAAACTCTCTCTCTCTCTCTCTCTCTCTCTCTCTCTCTCTCTCTCTCTCTCTCTCTCTCTCTCTCTCTCTCTCTCTCTCTCTCTCTCTCTCAAGAAATCGAGCTAAATATTCAGGAATTAAACCAGCTTCCTGTGAATTCATTTATTATTTAAATGTTTCGTAAATTGTAATTTCTTCCCTTTTATTTCTGGCTTCATTTATGCTAAAAACCAGATTATTTTTATATATAGCTTGTTAAAATATAAATATCTATCTATCTATCTATCTATCTATCTATCTATCATCTATCTATCTATATCTATCTATCTATCTATCTATTTTTTTTTTTTTATTTTTATTATATATGTATATATATATATATATATATATATATATATATATATATATATATATATAAATATATATATAATATATATAATAATATATATATATATAATAATATATACATAATAATTAACAAATAAGCTCTTAAAAATTTCAAAATTTCAGGAACACCCTGGTTTTTTAATGAGAGAAGCTAATGAAAACATAAAAAGATTTGCTTCGATTTTTTTTTATTATATATTTCATATATATATAATATATATATAATATATATATATATATATATATATTATATATATATATATATTTATTATATTAATATTAAATTTATTAGATTATCTATAAATATTCACTCAGTGAACCGGAAAAAAATGTTGGTGTTCTTCTATGGAGAAAATACTCTTTGTACTTCGTATTTGGTATAGTACATATTGTATTATGTTTATATGTATGTATGTATGTATGTATGTATGTATGTATGTATGTATGTATGTATGTATGTATGTATTATGTACTCATTATTATTATTATTATTATTATTATTATTATTATTATTATTATTATTATTATTATTATTATTATTATTATTTTCAGTATTATTATTATTATTTTCAGCATTATGGGAATTAATTATTTTTTATTTTATTTTTTCAACATTGCACAAAACTATTATTTAAAAAATATAAATAATTTTAACAAAAAGAAGAAGAAGAAGAAGAAAAAAAAACATTTTTTTGAGTATAAAATTTAAAATGACCTTTTGAAATTTAAAACTTTAAATTATATATAATATTCTGCATCTTTTTTTTATTTTATGTTAAACTCTAGCTTTTCCTTTTTCAAAAGTAATGACTCCGCCAACTGAGGCTCACAATAGTCAGCTCTCTTCACCGCGACATTAAAACGTGTTCTTATACCTTGGTCCTTATACTTTTGCATAATCCTATTTAAGATTTTAAAATACTTTTCACTGCTTGTACATGAGTTCTGACAATATCTTTATTGCATACTCGATGCTACATGCATTATCAGAGCAATTTAGCTAGTCCACCACAGTGTTATTCTTTCAATTTGCAATAACTTCACTAGTTGAAAAACAATATATAATTTTCAGCGGCCTGGAATAGGACATTAAACAAAGTTTCATACGCGAACTGATTTTCAAATGACCTCTCAAAATTCCTTCATTTCATTTATCTTTTAATGGCTTTCATTCTCTAACCCATAATATGAAATAGTATTGTTATTTTCAGTGTTATAGTATTATTTTTAAGCAAATTATTTTGAGTATTATCTTAATCGTTCTTTCTGTTAAGTATTGGAGAAAGTTATTTGTTAAATTTTGAGTAATTCTTTTAATTAACACCAACATCAAAAGATTTAAATTACGCGATATCTTAAAATATGTATGTACGGTATACATACGTTTTTATGTTAACTATTTTATAATTTTGCGGAGTGAAAATATCAAAAATTCAGATATGTTTCTATGTCAGTAGAATTATCATAAACAGCCACTTTTAATTTTTCAAATACCTTTAATTTTGGTGATAGCGTCCAAGGAATTGATAGTTGTGTTTTTAATAT
>SEYY01022028.1:30000-32500 GCA_009176605.1 Armadillidium nasatum
AGGAAAGTTTTCCGGCTATATTTCAAGAATTTGAAGAAATTTACTTGCAGTAAACATTGACATTACCTAAACTGATGATTTCAGAGAAAGGTGAAAAGAGTTCGCGTGCATTATTTTGAAGCTAAGATAGTTAAAAAATTTAGGATAGTCAGAAGAGTTAGGAGATAAATAAACAAAACTAATGAATTTAGCCATACTATATATATATATATATATATATATATATATATATATATATATATATATATATATATATATATATATATATATATATATATATATATATATATATATATATATATATATATATATATATAATATATATAGTAATATTAATTTACATACAGTATTAAACTGTACTAATAATACATTTAAAATACATTTTGCTATTAGAATTTGATTTAAATAAAAAGGGGAAAGGGTTGCCAAATTTCAATTTTTACTCATTAATTTTATGTCTACTGGACCCTTTCTTTAATTGTATATGAGTAGCCTGTTGTTTCCTGTTCTTATATTTACTTTAATATTTTTTATTTGATGAATCCAAATAAAGAAATATCAATATTTAATATCAATATTTAATCCTCCACTTTTCAAGGCTTCCGTCTGCGCCCACCTGAGGGTTGTGCGTTAGGTGTGTGTGTGTGGTTAAACGAGTTTTCTCCCTATGTGTGTGTGTGTGTGTGTGTGTGTGTGTGTGTGAGTTCCCTATGTGAATGAGTTTTCTTCCCCCTTGTGTGTGCCCCCTTCTTGAAAAGGGCTCTGCCCGTGAGTGGTGGTTTGTTCTTCTGTAAAAAAACAAAAAAACAAAAAAACAAAAAAACAAAAAAAACAAAACAAGGGAATTTATATTGATAGGTATAATGAGAGAGAGTCGTATTTTGCAAGGAACTATTTACCATCGATCTCTTTTCTCTTCTCTCTGACTTTTGGTTCGCTGTTATACAGTATTAAAGTGAATCTATTGTTGTGGCTTTAGACATTTTAAATGCTTTCGATAGAGCATGGCAAAAAAATTTAATTTCTAAACTTCCTTCTTTCGTTATCTATCTATCTCTCTGAGATATCCTTTCCAGTCGTTCTATAATAGCTGTTGTAGAAGGTCACAGCTGATCCTTTAAATTCATTTATTAATAATGATGATTCCTCAGGGATCTCTTCTATCTTCAACTTTTTTTCTGCACTTTTTTTCATTATTGGCCTTCTTTACAACTATTTCATCACTAATCCACTCCTATGCTGATGACTCTACCCTTCAACACACCCTATTAATTATCGTCAGAGGGTAGCTCTGAAACAGCTAACTTCTGATCTTTCTTTATAAATAAATGCCACCCTAATATATATATATATATATATATATATATATATATATATATATATTATATATATATATATATATATATATATATATATATATATATATATATATATATATATATATATATATATATATATATATATAAGTTAAAGGAAGTTGGGGGAACAAATAAAGACACTGTGTTGCAAACTCTACCAGTAGAGTACATGTAAGATCGAGCATAGCGGTTAAGTTTGGGGTCTGAGAGTTGAACAGAGAAAGGATGGGAATGTGTAGAAAGGCGTGTCGCACGAGCTCTTCTCAGTGGAGGAGGTATACGACAGGAAAATTCAGAAGAGCAGTGTCCATTGTAATAGCTGTAGTATAGAGAGAGTGACACAACAGTTCGACGGGCAGAAAGAGACTGGAGAGAATTAGTAAGAGTAAGAGAGTTGATAAGACGGAAAGCCATAGACTCCACCTTGTCAAGGAGAGCTGCATAAGTGAAACCACCCAAACGTGTGAGGTGTACTACGTACAGAGTTGAACAAACCACTATAAATAGAAAGCAAACGGGGTGGCGTAAAAAAATCAGGAATGCGCCTCAGGACACCCAAACTCTTAGAAGCTTGTTTAGAAAAAGGAGTAATGTGATCCTTCCAAGAAAGATCAAGAGGGAAAGAAACACCAAGAATATTAAGGACAGATGAAGGCTTGAGTTGTGCTTTTCGAAGAAGATGTTATATTTGTGTGGAAGGTTGTATTGAGTAGAGGGATGGAAGAGCTGAGTTTTTGAGGCATAGAAAGCAACCATGTTTCCTCTGCCTCAATTTGAAATACGAGAAAGATCAGAGGCCAATTGCTCCAAGTCCAGCATTCTAGCGTCAATTAACTGATGATGGGAGGGAGGTCTTTCACAGAATGGAGTAATGAAGGATAGAGAAGATCGCTAATGAAAATGAACACCTGAGGAACACCACTCTTAATAGATTTAAAGGATGAACTGTGAATGTCTACTTCACCAGCTATAGAACGACCAGAAAGAAAATCGGAAAGAGTAATACAGAGAGAAGGATAGATTCCGAAAGAGGGAAGTTTAGAAATCAAAGCTTTGTGCCAGACTCTATCGAAAGCTTTCGATATGTCCAGCACGACAGCAAAAGATTCACAGAAATGCCGAAGAGCGGAAATCCAAGAGTC
>SEYY01022028.1:40000-42500 GCA_009176605.1 Armadillidium nasatum
ATCTCAGTTGGGCCTTTTCTATTTTATTTCTAATGCTACTCACCCCTATTCTCTCTCTTATGTGTTCGTTTCTTATTCTGTCTCTTCTACTCTTTCCTATCATCGTCCTCAAGGGCCTCATCTCTGCTGCCTGTATTCTACTTCTTGTCACTGTGGTTGTTGTCCAGCATTCCGCGCCATATGTCAATATGGGCGTCAATATACTTTCAAAAATCACTCTTTTTGCTTGCAAAGGCACATTTTGATTCTATTCTTATATATTATATATATTATATATATATATATATATATATATTATTATATAATATATATATATATATATATATATATATATATATATATATATATATATATATATATATATATATATATATATATATATATATTATATATATATATATATATATATATATATATATATATATATATATATATATATATATTCACGTCTAAGCTTTTCAAATTTTTTTTATTTAGGTTCTGAAAAGCCGGTGTTTGCCAGTTTAGGCCTATTTGATATCTGCTAGCGTACATTTACCCTTTAAGTCAAGGTTAGGTTGATTAGAACTAGTTTATTAGATCTAACAAACTAGTTAGACTTAACCTAACCTGGGCTTAAAGGATAAACCAACGCTAACGGGTCCAGCAAAAACGCCTAACTTGGCCTCCTATACATACTACTACTAATGTGATATGTAAATACAAAACTAATATATTCCTTTTCTTCCATTAATTTGTAGAAATGTTCTAATAAAATGTAATTTCATACAAAAATATATATTAGAAAAAAAAATATTTTGTAAAATATGGTATGCAAAAAAAATTTTTAGCTCCGAAATAGCTGTAAAATTTCTTAAAATTCAAATTCAAACCTTCTTTAAATTTCAAATGTCCAAATTTTGAGGAACTCTAAAAGAAGGGTATAGCTAAAGTTCCTTAAGACATTTTTGCTATCTATCCTTTAAAAAGGTTTGTGAGGTAGTGTCATAAAATTTTTTTAATATTTTGAATGTTTTTTTTTGTTTTTTTTTCAAAGTGTCATAAAAAAAAAGTTAAGTATACTTTTTTAGGCCATTTTGGCACCTGCACTGTTTTTTTTTAATAACTTTTATGTTTTTGACCGGAGTTGTCCAAATTTTCAGAACCTCTAGAGAAAGGATATAGCTATAGTTCCACCCGAAGACATTATTCATCAATCTCTGAAAAAAAAAAGTTATGATGATTTTGAAATTTGAAAAAAGGAATGAAAATTTTCAAACTCTTTATAACACTTTACCTCAAAACCTTTCTTTAAGAATAATATTAAAAAGAATATTTAAGAATATTTAAGAAAATTTAAGAATAATATTAATATTAACATATTCTTTAAGAATAATACCTAAGAATAATATTAAAAATATCTTCTCTGAAATTTAACTATAACCTTTTTCTAGAGTTCCTGAAAATTTGGACAATTTTGATAAAGAAAAGAAAAAGTTATATTGGAAAAAGTGAAATTTTTAAATGTTAGAGAAATTGGACCAGAATTTGAAAATGCGTATATCGCCCAATAATAGAAGAGCTAATTTTTTTTTTTTTTTTTTTTTTAATAGTAAAAATTTTATTTCAGAAAATTAAAATTGACAAAAATGCCGAAAAAATTTTCAAACCCCTTTATGTGTGTTTGTGTGTGTTTAGGTGTGTTTATGTATGTAAATGTGTGTTATATTTATTTGAAAATTTTCAATAAAAAATATTGTAAAGTATATTTGACTAATATAATAAGAAAAGAAAGCATTAATTAAATTTGAAGAAAAAAAATGTCGTAAAGGTAAATGAGAAAAATTATCTTGATAAAAGGATGCAAGTGGAATAGGAGTCTAATTTACATAGGATAATTATAAGTGAAAATGATTTTAAATCCTCTTAATTTGAAGAGGTAAAATTAGCTCCAAATGCGTCACAGATCAAAGAAGACCCAAAAATTATCATAACAATTTTTTTCCTAACATATATTTATACGTTTATTTTTTGTAAGAGGAGGATTGGTATAATTACAAATGTAATTGAAGATTTATAAAATTTATTGGAATAATAAAGTAGGAATAATCCTTTGATTACACACACACACACACACACACACACACACACACACACACACTCACACTCACAAAAAAATTAGTATTCGTTACAGTGATGTTGTTGATATTAACTGCAATACTTTTACAATGTCTGTGATAATTAATATGAACAAAAATAATGAACAAAAAATCCAAAAAAATAAAAAAATAAAAAATAAATAAATAAATAAATAAATAAAAAAAGTGATTAAGAGACCCAAATTATAATGTAGCTTATTAACCTTGATTCATATTAGTTTAGAAGAGAAATGAAGTATTCAAATGAAAATAATAAGCATTTTGTTTCTCTACAAGAACTCCATGCCAAAAACCTTTCAGTACAATGCATTGACGTTCATAATTTTAATCCCTTTGCCAAGAACTTAATCATTTTTCCTCCA
>SEYY01022028.1:57500-65000 GCA_009176605.1 Armadillidium nasatum
TGGCTATCAAAATTATAACAAATTTGCACTGCGATTTATATTCAGGATAGAACCTGGTCCATGTTGACGCTACGCTCAAGTTGTGGTCGGGGAAATATTGAAGGGACTTTTCACTAGGCGAGATATGTCAGTAGAAGTTCTGGATTATTTCCTTTTGAACCATCAGTGGAGTAGTGGTCAACACAACGGACTTCCATCTTTTGGGCCCGGGTTCGATTCCTCGAAATTATAACATCACTAGCAGTTAATAAAATTATAAATAATAATTCCCGGTTAATTTTTCATAGTAAGTTAAATTATAATATATATATATATATATATATATATATATATTATATATATATATATATATATATATATATATATATATATATATATATATATATATTATATATATATATATATATATATATATATATATATATATATATATATATATATGTTAACTGAATTAATAAACATTTAAATACTACGTAAAAATTATAAATTATTTAATTCTATACCCTCAGTTCATCTCGAAATTTAAAATTATTTATGAAAAAAATAAGTAAAATTGAAGGAATAAGTAATTTTTTTAATATTTAATTTAAAAAAAAATTTAAAATTTCGATACACATTTTTTTTTTATTATCCATAAAAATTTAGTCTCAAATTTTTAGTTGGAAAAAGAAAAATTAAATTTACAATCTTTATAGAAATTTTTCGTTCTCTTAGAAATTGAGTTAATTAAACTAAAAGGTTGTAAATTAAAATTTCTTTATAATTAATTAAATTTAATATTAAATTTTGCTTTTTTGAATAAATTTTAAAATTTATGAGAAATCTTTGTAAAATAAATTTAGAGCCAAACAAACTTTTAAAAATAAAGCTGATTACATAACTCTGTTGATATTACTGCTACTACTATTATCAAATGCTATTATTGATACTACTACTGACTAAAAAATATTATCAATATTACAAGTTCAGCTACTACTAATCTACTATTCTTATTTTGCTTTTAATATTATGTATAATGGTAAATTTTAAATCTTGATTTATTTCAGAAACATTATTAATCACTCAAACAATTCAAAGAAAAATGCTAAAATATTATAATAATAATAATAATAATAATAATAATAATAATAATAATAATAATAATAATAATAATAATAATATATAATAATAAATAATAATAATAATAATAATAATAATAATAATAATAATAATAATAATAATAATAATAATATAATAATAATAATAATAATAATAATAATAATAATAATAATAATAATAATAATAATAATAATAATAATAATATAATAATAATAATAATAATAATAATAATAATAATAATAATAATAATAATAATAATAATAATAATAATAATAATAATAACAATAATAAAAATTACTTGCGGAATCTGGGGAGAAGCTGAGAATATTAGTGGAAGAGTTTGTGAGGGAATGTGCGTCTAAGGGATTAAGGTAAACTCAGCAAAGAGTAAAGTTATGAGGATTGGGGCAGGGATGATGCAATAAGAGGGGAGGAATAGGGGGTGTCGACGTGGAGGGAAAGAAATTTGAGAAGGTAGAAGAGTTTAAATATCTGGGAATGCTAGCTAGTGGAAGGAAAAGGGGGAATGGATGGGAAATAAAGAATAGAGTGATGAAAGGAATGAAAGTGATGGGAGGACTGAGGGAAGTATGGAAGAAGGGGAAAATATCAAAGGAAATAAAGGTAAGAATGTTTGAGAGTATGTGTCTGCCATCTGCAATGTATGGGTGTGAAACATGGGTGATGAATGCTCATATTAGGAAAAGATTATGGAGTTTGAATGTGTGGGTGTGAGCGAACTGTGACGGGCACCACCCCACGAGAGTGGGAAAGTTGAATGGTAAAATAAAAATAAAATAGAAAATAAATAATAATAATATATAATATAATTATACTTTAATAATAATAATTAATAATAATAATAATAATAATAATAATAATAATAATAATAATAATAATAATAATAATAATAATAATAATAATAATAATAATAATAATTTTTTTTTTTTTTTTTTTTTTGGCTTTTTTTTTTTTTTTTTTTTAACAGTTATCACCACCACTCACGGGCAAAGCCCTATTCAAGGAGGGGGTGTCATAAGAACTAAAATAAAGTAGAACAAAAAAAAAAATAGAAAATGACAATAATAAAAATAATATTAAAATAAAAACGGCCCCTGCAGGACCCACCTAACGCAAATTTCTTAGGTGAGCGCAGACGCGGGCTTTAAAGAAATTGAGATTAAATTCGGCAGGAAACACAGAAGATGGGAGAGAATTCCACAAAACAGATGTGGCAGGAAAGAAGGAGGCACCACAGTGGACAAGCCTGGAGTTGCCTATGTCCACGCAAAATTGATGCGCAGACAATTGCACCCCTTGTGCTGTGAGGACGGCGTAAAGGTGGAGGTACACGGGTGGATAATTCCCTCGAGCATTTGCCGCTGTAGTACCTATAGAAAAGAGACAAAGCACCAACGTCGCGTCGCAAAGATAAAGAGTCAAGTGAATTAGAAAGAGCGGAACAGTTTATAAGTCTTTTAGCCTTTGACTCAACCTTATCCAAAAGACGGGTGAAACCTGAGCCACCCCAGATATGAGAGCAGTACTCCATACAAGGGCGAATGAGACCCTTGTATACTTGGAGTAACTGCGAGGAAGGAAAAAATTCTCGCAGTCTAAACAGAACTCCCAGAGTGAAGGATTGGTTCGATTCCTCTAGATAAAAAAAGTACATAGAAAAGATTCACTCCTCGAATTATTATTATTATTATTATTATTATTATTATTATTATTATTATTATTATTATTATTATTATTATTATTATATAATTGTGTTGGGAACTTTTGACCAAAAATTTAACTGAACGCAAATGCTATTAGAAAAGTTTATCGTTATTTAAAAAGAATTGGTGAAAGTGGAAAAGACAAAGATTCAAGATTCAGAATTTTAGATTCAAGATTTTAGGTTAAAGATTTTAGATTCAAATTTTAGGTTGAATATTTTAGGTTTATGAATTTTGAATCAAGATTTAAGAATACAGATTTTTGATTCAAGATTTTATATCCAAGATTTTTGGGTCAAGATTCTTGGTTCAAGATATTAGATAAAAGATTTTAGGTTCAAAAGTTTAAATTCAAAATTTTAGATCCAAGATTTTAGATCCAAGATTTTAGATTCAAGATTTTAAACGAAAGATTTTAGATTCAAGATTTTAGGTTCAAGAATTTAGGTTCAAGATTTGATTCAAGATTTTTAATTCAAAATTTTGGACCCAAGATTTTAGATTCAAAATTTTAGATTCAAGATTTTAGATTCAATATTTAAGATCTAAGATATTAGATTCAACATTTTAGAATAAATATTTTAGAATATTTCAAGATTCAAAATTCAAAATTCAAAATTTTAGATTTAATATTTTAGATTCAATATTTTGATCAAAGATTTTAAATTCAAGATTTTAGATTTAATATTTTATATCCAAGATATTAAGTTCAAAATTTTAGATTCAATATTTTAGATTCAAGATTTTGGATCAAAGATTTTAGATTCAATATTTTATATCCAAGATTTTAGATTCAAGATTTTAGATCCAAAATTTTAGATTCAAGATAAGTTGTAGAAAGAATCAAAAAACAAGTAACTTTCTTTTGCATATTATTAAAAAGTAGCTTAACATCTTTAATAAAATAATGCTAATAAAATTTGAAATAATAACATTAATAAAAAACAACGTCTTCAATTTTCTAATATTGAATTTAATTTAATTTAATTAATAACTCACAGAAAGAAGCTCACTTCTTTTATTTAAAATAAAATGCGACAAGATAAAAAAATTAAAAGTCAATAAAGACATTTACACATTAACTCAAAATTATCTAACATTTTCACTATTACGTATTATCTATATCTTATTATTATTATTATTATTATTAGTTAGTAGTAGTAATAGTAGTAGAAGTAGTAGTAGTAGTAGTAGAAATATTTAATTTTATTATTATCACCATTTTTATCGTTAGAAATTGTTAAAAATTACGAATGCAAATAATTTTTCGTTTTCTTTATTGTATAATTTTGATACAATTATTATTAAATTATTACTAGAAAAAATATTTTTTTAAATTATTACAATTTTTTTTTTTATTATTATTTTTTTTTTATTTTATTATTTTTTATTATTTTATTATATTATTATTATTATTATTAATTATTAAATTATTATTAAATTATTAATTATTATTTTAGGTTAAAATTATATTTTATAATATTTTAATATTTTGAAAGGAAAAAAATTTCTTTTTGCTTACTTTTAATAAAATTAAATATGAAAATTAAATAAGGATAACTAAAATATCTGAATTTCAATTAAAGTATTAATAATATCAATAACAATAATAATAATAGTAATAATAATAATAACAATAATAATAATAATAATAATAATAATAATAATAATATATAATAATAATAATAATAATAATAATAATAATAATAATAATAAATAATAATAATAATAATAATAATATATAATAATAATAATAATAATAATAATAATAATAATAATAATAATATATAATAATAATAATAATAATAATAATAATAATTAATAATAATAATAATAATAATAATATATAATAATAATAATAATAATAATAATAATAATAATAATAATAATAATAATAATAATAATAATAATAATAATAATAATAATAATAATAATAATAATGAAATAATAATAATAATAATAATAATAAAATAATAATAATAATACTAATAACAAAATAAATAATAAAATTTTAAATTACTATTATGAAGATATATATTTATTTAAAAAGTTTATGATTTTTTCATTGTGAAATTAAATGTACATATTTAATTTATTAGGAAGTTAAAATACTACATTACTTGTATAAAATGTTTCTCTTTTTAATCTTAGATAATTATAAACTTAGTGAAGTATAAAAGTGAGAAAAGTTTTTAATTTGCTATAAGTAAAGTTGGTAGCTCGGGGTTTCATCTGGATTATGGAAACTGAGAGAGAGAGAGAGAGAGAGAGAGAGAGAGAGAGAGAGAGAGAGAGAGAGAGAGAGAGAGAGAGAGATAGAGAGAGAGAGAGTGAGAGAGAGAGAGAGGGAGAGAGAGAGAGAATCAGTAGAAAAGAAAATGGAAAAATTGAGAGAAAGAGAGAGAGAGAGAGAGAGAGAGAGAGAGAGAGAGAGAGAGAGAGAGAGAGAGAGAAGAGAGAGAAAAGAAAATGAAAAAGTTGAGAGTGAGATAGAGAGAGAAAGAAAGAAAGAAAGAGAGAGATAGAGAGACATATATATATATATATATATATATATATATATATATATATATATATATATATATATATATATATATATATATATATATATATATATATATATATATATATATATATATATATATATATATATATATATATTCCCAATAATAATCTCCGCCATCCGCGATAGGCCTTTCCCAGCCAGCGGTATCCGCCGTGGGCCCGTGAAACCCAAGGATCTTCCTCGAAAGATCCCACTGACAGGACGATAGTCCTTCCTGGGGGTAAGACGATTAGACAATTATTATTATATATATATATATATATATATATATATATATATATATATATATATATATATATATATATATATATATATATATATATATATATATATATATATATATATATATATATATATATATTATATATATATTGTTTAATAATCATGCTCTTTCATGGCAAGCAAACTTTGTCAGTAAATACTTGTAATTTGAAACAAAAAAAAGTTTTTACACAATAAACTCATTTTTGCGTATTTTCTTTAATTTTAAAGTAAATAAAATGAAAACTTCAATATAGACTTTAGACGTGAACATAAACAATTCATATTTGCACAACATATTTAATAGCAAAACTTGTAAAAGAACAATTCGAATGAAAAAGTAAGGATTAGCTTAAAAATTTCGTAAGCGAAATGTTATATTGTTTAAAAAAATTATATGTCGTATTTCTGTATCTAACTATTATTTATGTCAATGATTAATTATATCTACTTTTATCTTTTCTTTCATGCGCTACCAGCATTCACTGTCGGGGCCGTTTTCAAGGAGGGAGCATTATTGAAATAAAAAATGAAATAAAATAAAAACCCATCCAAATCCAAAACTAAAGCAAATACCTCAGGTGGGCGCAGACCGAGGCTTTAAAGAGAGAATAAAAATTGCAGGAAATCAGAAGATGATATGGAGTTCCACAGAACAGAGGTAGCTGAAAAGAAGTGGTCACCACAACGAGTAAACCTGGAGTTTACAATACTCATGCAATTTTCATGTACAATAAGACACCTCTTGTGCTACGGAGATGACGCAATTGTGGAGGAATGCGAGAGGACAACTCCCTAGAGCACCTATGAACAAAAATACAGTGCACCAACGTCTCGTAGCAAAGAAAGAGAGTCAATTTAGCTTGAAAGTAGAGGACACTTTATTAGTCTCACAGCTTTATTAGTCTCACCCTATCCAAAAAAGGGTGGAACCAAACCTCTCCCCCCTTCCCCTTCCACGAACATAAATGTAAGAAAAGTACTTCATACAAAGAGGAGTAAAACCCTTATACAATTGGAGTGACGGTTCTGAAGGAAAAAATCCTTCAATCAGGAAAGAACCTCCTGTCTTCTTTGAAACCACCTTAGAATCAACTCTTGAAGCAAAAGAGGGAGTAATCTTTATAACAGTTGAATAATTTAGATTTGAGTGCATAAGAATGAACAGAGCTGGAAGTGTTGCTTATGAGGTCTTCTTTGAAACCACCTTAGCAACCTTTGTGATATTAAGTTTCTAAGACTAAGAATGTTTATTTATTAAGTTTCTAAGACAACAGAGCCGTTTAAGTTGATAGAAAAGCTAGGTTTTGTTTTAGAGAGAGAGAGAGAGAGACGTGGAGATTAGTTCTTAGAGAGCTGAATTTCACTAGGTTGCTGTGGTCAAACTGGAAAATCTCTTTCAGATCTCGCCAAGAAAACAAATGGAAAGTTGAAGACTAGAATCAACCCTAGAGGCAAAAGAGGGAGAAAGCTTTAAAACAGTTGAATAATGTAGAGTTGAGTTGAGTGCATAAGAATGAACAGAGTTGGAAGTGCTGCTGATGAGGTCATTTATGAAAAGTAAAAATTGAGCAAAGGATAGAAAAGAACTCAGGGGAAAACCACGATTTTTTTTTAATTGGGAAAGAAGAGAAAGTTGCTTCATCAACAAATGCTATATGAAAAGATTGGAGAGAAAACTAGATATGAATAAGCAAAGAGAAAGAGGAAACTCAAAGGATGGGATCTAAGAGAGCAGTGACAAGCCACGCAAATTCATAAGAGAGGGTTGGCACAGGGGGAATTGTTATTTTACTTAAAAGAAGTCTGCAGTATGTTGATAATATAATATATATAATATAAAACATTTTT
>SEYY01022028.1:70000-72500 GCA_009176605.1 Armadillidium nasatum
TTCTAAAGTTTTCGAATCTATCCTTAACAGGAAGATTTGGAAACATCTCAATTCTTCCAATCTTATCTCTGATCGCCAGTATGGCTTTCGTAAAGGAACGCTCTACTGGTGATCTTCTTTCCCTACTTTCTGACTCTTGGTCCTCCGCTCTTCGGGGTTTCGTTGAATCTTTCGCGGTGGCGCTAGACATATCGAAAGCTTTCGATAGAGTCTGGCACAAAGCTTTGATTTCCAAACTTCCCTCTTTCAGAATCTATGCTTCTCTCTGTGACCTCCTATCTAATTTCCTTTCTGGTCGTTCTATAGCAGCTGTTGTAGACGGCCACCGTTCCTCCTATAAATCTATAAATAGTGGTGTTCCTCAAGGATCTGTCCTTTCTCCAACTCTTTTTCTAATTTTCATCAATGATCTTCTCTCTATTACTTCGTCTCCTATACACTCCTATGCCGATGACTCCACCCTTCATTATTCCTTTCAATTTGAAAGACGTCCCTCCCAACAGCAGTTATTAGACGCAAGAAGGATTGCCTTGGAACAACTGACCTCTGATCTATCTCTCAATTCAAATTGGGGCAGAGAAAACATGGTCGTTTTCAATGCCTCAAAACTTCAATTCCTCCATCTTTCTACTCGACACAATCTTCCACACAACTATGACATCTTCTTCGAAAACACTCAACTCAAACCTTCATCTGTTCTCAATATTCTCGGTGTCTCTTTCTCTCGTGATCTTTCTTGGAAAGATCACATTATTTCTCTCTCTAAACAAGCTTCTAAGAGGTTGGGTGTTCTGTGGCGCCTTCGTAGTTTTTTTACGCCACCCCAGTTGCTTGCTCTGTATAGGGGTGTTGTTCGCCCCTGTATGGAGTACGCCTCGCATATCTGGGGTGGGTTCACACATACAGCTCATCTTGAAAAGGTGGAGTCTAGGGCTTTTCGTCTTATCAACTCTCCTGCTCTTACTAACTCTCTCCAATCTCTTTCTTCCCGTGGAATTGTTGCGTCACTCTCTCTATACTATCGCTATTACAACGGACATTGCTCTTCTGAACTCTCACGTCGCATACCTCCTCCACTGAGAAGGGCTCGTGCGACACGTCTTTCTACACAGTCTCATCCTTTCTCTGTCCAACTCTCCGACCCCAGACTTAACCGCTATGCTCAATCTTACATGTACTCTACTGGTAAAGTCTGGAACACACTTCCTTTATCTGTTTTCCCAACTTCCTTTGACTTGCACACTTTTAAACGCCGTGTATTGGGTCACGTCGGCCATTAGCGACCCCGAATCCGATTGCTTCCCAACTCCGGTGGATATTGGTAGGCCTTGGCCTTTGCCCACCGGAGGAGACATAAAAAAAAAATATATATATATATATATATATATATATATATATATATATATATATATATATATATATATATATATATATATATATATATATATATATATATATATATATATATATATATATATATATATATATATATATATATATATATATATATATATATATATATATATATATATATATATATATATATATATATATATATATATATATATATATATATATATATATATATATATATATATATATATATATATATATATATATAATATATATATATATATATATATATATATATATATATATATATATATATATATATATATATATATATATATATATATATATATATATATATATATATATATATATATATATATATATATATATATATATATATATATATTATATATATATATATATATATATATATATATATATATATATATATTAGTGATGGATCGGTTGTCATTTTTCTCATTTACGGATGCGGATGCGGATTCGGATGAGGATGCGGATGCGGATGCTGATATAGAATTTTCGTTAAGTGCCAATGCGGATGCGGATGTTGAATTTTCGAAAGTGCGGATGCGGATGCGGATGCGAATGTCATTTTTTGTCCCATTTTTGTCGATTATTGTTTTTTGAAATAAAATTTTTAATTTTCAATACAGAAAGATCAAACCTTGGAAAAGAAGCACAATTGGAGAAGAGAAAAGATTTTTGTATTCTTGTAAAATTTCTGTAGGGGGTGTAGTTGTGGGAGATAATTCACCAAACCCTCAAATGGCCCCAACTCAAAATTTGCTCAATAACTTTTTTTTATTTTTTCAGGAAAAGAAGTTGAATGATGTAGAAACATATTCCTCTAAGGGTTGTTTTTGATTGAAACAATCCTTCATGTAGTTTTCATGTTTTGAAATTTTTTGAAAAATTTCTCATCACAAATTCAAAAGACAAAAATTCAAAATTTGCTCAACAGTTTTTCTTCATTTTTTTCAGAAACTTAGGAGAATAATATTGGTACATTTTCATCTAAGGGTTGTTTTTGAAGCACTCCTTTATGGTGTTTTCATGATTTTTAGGAATTTTTTTTCAAAAAATTTGGAAAAAATATCCATAAAACCATGAAAATACCATGAAGGAT
>SEYY01022028.1:77500-78609 GCA_009176605.1 Armadillidium nasatum
ATAATAATAATAATAAAATAATAATAATAATATTAATAATAATAATAATAATAATAAAAAACAATAAGAATAATATTAATAGTGTAGCAAATCTTATTCAAATTTACTACCAAAGATAAAATGAAGATAGAACTTGATATTTCAATATGATTATAAATACCGTATATTGCAAAATTATACACGCATGTAAACACTTACACATGTGCGTATTTTATGTGAGTCAAATGTACGTTCTTCAACAGACTCTTATAACAGGACTTTCGAGTTGTCAATTCGTTTTTATTGAAACCTTTATTATTTTTTATTAAAATTGTAATTACTTCTCATTCCTTTATTAAAATTCATTAATATGTATAAAAATTTAATGACATCTTACTTTTATAATAAAAGTAATGATTTGAAACTTTAAAAAAAATAATTCGTCTGGCGACAGTTGGAACCCAGCACTCAGAGACTCAGAGAGAGTCAATCAAGGTTGCCAATCTTTCCTAATTATCTTTATAATAATAATTAAATAGACTGTAAAATGGAAATATCTTTCATATTGACAACTATTTTAATATATTATGTATAGATTGAAATTATTTGTCCTTCTGAGATGGTTTTAATGGAAATGGTTGTTGAACGAAAAATTTAACGGCTGTTTACTATACCTTTAAAGTTGGTAGGACTTGTCGTAAGAAGGGAAATGGCCACCTTTTGTGTTTGTAAATCTAACTTACTTGAGTTTTTGAATGAGTTGGAAACGTTTTCCTTCAACAGGAAGTGATATTTGAAACAAACAAATTGCATCTTCCTTAATTTTTAGTAAACAAATATCTATTATCAGTTTTAAAGATTAAATTTGTTTTATAGTTGTAAATCTTGTGACCTCTGATAACAAAAATTCATCGTAAATAGTAAAATACCTTTGTTAATGAAAAGGTGACTTTAGGAATGTTGAGAGAACGGGAAGGAAGTAAGGGAAACTATTATTTTATGGGTAAATAAAGCCTTTTCATCGCTGCTTGTGGTTAGTTGGCTAATTTAAAAATTAGAATAAAACACACTTCTACTGTTAGAAGATTTTTCTTGTTTTTCTTTTTTACTTAAAAGAACAATTACCTTTC
>SEYY01022029.1:0-7500 GCA_009176605.1 Armadillidium nasatum
CGTCCCACCCTTACCTTCCACCCAACAATTACTAGATATTTAATTCATTCACCTCCTCAAGTTTCCATTCTCACACTTCTACAAACCAATTCCTCCTCCACATTTCCTCATCCCCACCTCCAATCCTCATAACTTTATTCTTCGCTGGATTGAATTTCAATCTCGTGTTTGCACATTCCCTTCAAACTTCTCTCACAAGTATTCTCATCTTTTCTCCAGATTCTGCCACCAACACATGCCGCATCATCTGCAAAAAGTAAAAAATTCATTTCACATTCACCCTCCATATTTCACGAAAAACTCTTCCCTTCTCTCTCCATTTTTCTAAGTAAACCATTCATCAATTGATTAAATAACATGGAGATATTACAAACCCCTGTCTCAATCCCACTCCTATGGTAAACCAATCCGATAGTTCTCCCTTCACCCTCACTCTTGATCTACAATTCGCATTATATATATATATATATATATATATATATATATATATATATAATATATATATATAATATATATATATATATATATATATATATATATATATATATATATATATATATATATATATATGTATATAGATGGATCGGATGTATATTTTCTAATTTGCGGATGCGGATGCGGATGCGGAGGTTGAATTTTGAAAGTGCGGAAATATATTTCCGAAAATGCGGAATGCGGATGCGGATGTATTTTGAATTTTCGAAAATTCGGATGGGATATTTATATGCGGATGCGGATATATATATATATATATATAATATATATATATATATATATATATATATATATATATATATATATATATATATATATATATATATATATATATAATATTATATATATATATATATATATATGGGCTTGGGTGGAGAGGCTTTGGGGTAAGAATCCAACTGTTCGATTTTTTTATTCTATAGATTCCAGATATATTGCCTTAAAAGCTTAGCAAGTTATTAAACTAATTGAATACTAATGCCAACTAAATTAATTCCAAGCTTATAAATGGGCCTTTCTAAATCGACTCTTAAAATGATTAATAATATTTAATATGGAGAAAAATATTAAAAAAAAATTGAAAAGGTAGCGCCAAATCTCTTTATTTTCTTTACTGGTTGTCTGTCTGCCTGTATTTAAATTGCATCTCTCTCCCTCTTTCTCTTTCTCTTTCTATCTCTCTCTTTCTCTCTATCTCTCTTCACTCAAATGATCAAACTTCGAGTTTTCCAACTTAAAATTATTTCCATTTCAAACGGAGACGACAAACTGATGTATTTTCTCTCTCTCTCTCTCTCTCTCTCTCTCTCTCTCTCTGATATGTGCGTCAAATACTTTTGACGGAAAGCTCAGGAAAGTCATATGTTTATTTAAAAAAAAAGAATTTTTTTGAGATTATTATTTTATGATCGTCTTTAACGTATACATGTGCGGAGAGAAGCTAAAAAGTGTCAATAAGAAGACAAGGTCTTCACTTTTTTTTATTTTTTTTTATTGTTTTTCTATTTTTTTTATCTTTGATTTATTCGTTATTTCCATTTTCTATTCGAATTTATAAATATATATATATATATATATATATATATATATATATATATATATATATATATATATATATATATATATATATATATATATATATATATATATATATATATATATATATATATATATATATATATATATATATATATATATATATATATATATATATATATATATATATATATATATATATATTATATATATATATATATATATATATATATATTTATATATAATATGGGAAGTCAAAAGTCGCTCAAGAAAGAGATATCTATAGAAAGATCGACGTTCGAAATATCGACCCTAAACTTTTAAACTTGTTCATTTCTAGCTATGTTCTTATATATTGGGTTTAAGAGACATTTGATTAAAACTTGTATCTTGACTAAAGTTTCTCTTTTGCATCTTTGGACTGTTTACAAGCATTGTTATGCCAAACATAAAATACTTATTATCGGTTGCGCTTTTCAGTTTTTCCATTTTATATGAGAGCGATCCTTAACACTTCCATTGTTCCAATTCTTAAATGATTCTTTATATATAGAGAAGTTCGATTCTACCTTCTAAAATTCATTGCATTTTGACCTATTTCCTGTATTTGATGTTTTCATATTAATTAACTTCAGGGTGTCTCTTTCTTTGTTAATTTGTCGGCCATATTACTTCAATATAACCACAATCTGCAAAAAACACAACAATAAGTCAATAATCAACTATGATACTTTACTTTTGAGTCACTCTTTCTCTCTCTCTCTCTCTCTCTCTCTCTCTCTCTCTCTCTCTATATATATATATATATATATATATATATATATATATATATATATATATATATAATATATATATATATATATATATATATATATATATATATATATATATATATAGTAAGAGAAAGAAAAAGTTATCCTTATTTGTAATAAGAAGATACATAGGTATTTTCAGTGTTAAAAGTGTACTATTATTTTAATAATGAGGTTAAATTGGATACAAACATACTACTTGCTTGAAATGCCTCTAGAACAAAGTTCCCTATCCCTCTGCTCGGTATTTTCTTCCACACAACTACAATAAACACCACTCAAACATTTTAATGTTCTTAATATTCTTAGTATTTTCATTCCTTGTGATTTTTTTTTTTTTGGAATGATCACATTATCTCTTTCTCTCTCTCTCTAAACAAGTTTCTAAGAAATTAGGTGTTTTTAGAAACCTTCAGAACCTCTCACCATCTCAATTTCTTACTCTGCATTAGTGTTTTGTTTCTCCCTCTATGGATTATACATTAGATTTATAGAGTAGTTTCAAAAGTACTGAATTACTTGAAAAGGCGCAATCTAGGGTTTTTTCGACTTGGCAACTCTCCTATTCTCACTAACCCTCTGTAATCAATAATCACTCTTTTTATACATATTAAAATATTATATATGTATTAAACATCGGGGTTCAAAGGAAACCACAGTGTTTTCCCCTAGTAACCCCTTTTCAGAGAACTGGACAGTCCCAATATTATTATAATGATTATAATTGAATTTAGCAGTATAGGGCCTGATGTTAAATTGTAAACCTGTAAATGTACCATTTCCTCAATAAAGTTATTGAATTGTGAATTCTACTATCACTATTGGAATGGACACTGCTCTTCTAAACTCTCTGATAGTACACGTCCTCCTATAAGATAAACTGGTGTGATTCCTCTTTACATACAGTTTCATTCGTACAATGGAAAGCTATACAACCACAGGCTTAACTGCAATGCACATCTTTACATATACTCCACTGATAAATCTGTAAAAAAAATTTCACTCTCTAATTTCCCCACTTCCTTCGACTTTCACACTTTCAAATTCTGAGTACTGGATCATTTCGGTCATTAATTAGGCTATTAGTTTTTTTTCCCTACTCTGGTGGAAACTCTAGATTCTGGCATTTTATCACAGGAGGTTATAAGAGAGTAAAATAAAATAATTAATAATTACTTTCGATATTGTTATTTCTTTGTATATATATATTATATATATATATATATATTATATATATATATATATATATATATATATATATATATATATATATATATATATATATATATATATAATATATATATATATATATATATATATATATATATATATATATATATATATATATATATATATATATATATATATATATATATATATATATATATATATATATATATATATATATATATATATATATATATATATATATATATATATATATATTATATATATATATATATATATATATATATATATATATATATATATATATTATATATATATATATATATATATATATATATATATATATATATATATATATATATGTGATGGAAGTTGATTGAAATACAAATGAAGCAATGTGGATGATTACTTAGTGAGAGGAAAATTGGTTCAGGAAACCAGAAGACAAACAAACTTTTAATTCCTAATGTTAAAAGCAAATATTGATGCATTCAACTTCACAATTTTAAGTTTTAATTATTAAACATGCATTCACGTATATATATATATATATATATATATATATATATATATATATATATATATATATATATATATATATATATATATATATATATATATATATATATATATATATTATATATATATATATATATATATATATATATATATATATATATATATATATATATATATATATATATATATATATATATATATATATATATATATATATATATATATATATATATATATATATATATATATATATATATATATATATATATTATATATATATATATATTATATATATATATATATATATATATATATATATATATATATATATATATATATATATATATATATATATATATATATATATATATATATATATTAACGCATACAATATAAAGTCCAATATAAATAAATCAACCTTACAATTGAGAACTTTATTTCACACCCAAAGGTAAAACACACTTAACAGATGGTAATTAATTTTCTAATTTTATTTTATTTTTTAATTTAATTAATTTTATTTTTTTATTTTATTAATCGCTTAATTTAATAATGTCATCTTTGAAAATATTAATGGTATAAAATTTACTATGAATATTTATATTAATAGATATTTTAAGTAATATAAAAGTAATTAATAAGATGTGAAATAATTTTTATATCTCATTATTATGGTAGGTGTAAATTTATTTTATATTAGTATTATAAAATAAAATGTAATTATAATTTAAAAAAGAAAGTTTAAAAGAAATGTAATTCATTGTAAAATAAAGAGGTAAAACTCTCTCTCTCTCTCTCTCTCTCTCTCTCTCTCTCTCTCTCTCTCTCTCTCTCTCTATATATATATATATATATATATATATATATATATATATATATATATATATATATATATATATATATATATATATATATTATATATATTTATATATATATATATATATATATATATATATATATATATATATATATATATATATATATATATATATATATATATATAATATATATATATATATATATATATATATATATATATATATATATATATATATATATATATATATATATATATATATATATATATATATATATATATATATATATATTATATATATATATATATATATATATATATATATATAGTATATATATATATATATATTATATATATATATATAATATATATATATATATATATATATATATATATATATATATATATAATATATATATATATATATATATATATATATATAATATATATATATATATATATATATATATATATATATATATATATATATATATATATATATATATATATATATATATATATATATATATATATATATATATATATATATTTCAGTAATTTTCCCAAGAAGAAACATCTTAGACAAAAATAAAAAAAGCGTGAAGAAAATTCTGGAAATTTGTATATACTTGTATAGAATGTATACATAAAATAACTAATGTTTGTGTGTTTGTGTGTATGTGTATGTGTATGTAATATGGCGATCAACTTATGAAGTAATGTTTATATACTGTATAAAACATATAAGAAAGCCAAATCATAATCCTGAACGGCTTTTTATGCGAAGGTATAATGCCTGACTAACCAACATAAAAAGTATAATGATAATATTTAATAAATAAATAACCTAAATCTTAACTGTATAAAGTAACTACCCCGACCAGCGGCAAATGATTAAAGAAAGAAAACGCTACTTTTATTACTAATAGTCTCCAATGTTATTAGGAAAGATCTTTTTCTTTATTTAAAAGAAGGAAATTAGAACTCATGTTATTCTTTAATTAAATCATTTTATTTCTTCTCTGAAGATACTATTTGGAAACGAAATTCGAACATAAAAAGAAAAAGGCTTAAAAATGTAAGTCTTTTGACTTAAGTTAAGATTTTTGTCTTTTTTTATGATTTGAAGTTAATTATTCTTTTAAGTATGGAGAGTTTGACGAAGAAGTAAAGTAAATTAATGATAAAATAAATAATAAATAAATAAATAAAAAGTAAACGAATAAATAAAAGGAAATAAGTTAAAAAATAGTTAAATTAATAAATAAATAATTAAATAAATAAATAAATTAAGTATATAACAACTCAAGCTATTAAATTCATTATACATATTTCTAAAATAACTAAATAACTAAATAAATAAATAAAATAATCATAAGTAAATAAATAAAAAAAACTAATAATTAAATAAAATAAATTAAATATGCAACATTATTCTCTAAAATTAAAAACGTTTATTGAAAGAAATTTACTTTAAGTTTAGAATAAATAAATGTGTAATTTATTAATTAAATAAAAGGAAGTAATAAATTAATAAATAAAATGGATTTAAAAATTAAACAATAAATAAATGTAAATTATTCAAATAAGTTAATATAAATCAACTGAATAAATAAATAAAGAAAATAACATATAAATGAATTCGCTTAATAAATTATAGTAATAATAAAATAATAATAATTATTATTGTTATTACAATAATAATAGTAATAATAATGCTAATATTACTACTACTTATAGCAATAACAATAATAATAGTAATAATAAAAATAATAATAATAATAATAAAATATTTGCAAGAATTATAATTTATAATAATAATAACAGCAATAAATCATTAAGCAATAATTAATTAATATGCTTTATTTTATAAAAAGTAAAACCTTAAAATTACAATTTTGCTTTGAAATGTTTTAATATATATAATATTATGTTTTAATTTATATTATTATTATTGTTATTATTATTATTATTATTATTATTATTATTATTATTATTATTATTATTATTATTATTATCCTTATTATTGTTATCATTATTACTGTTTTATAATTATTATTATTTTATTACTATCATCATCATCATCATCATCATTATTATTATTATTATAAATATTGTAAAGATTATTATTATTATTATTATTATTATTATTATTATTATTATTATTATTATTATTATTATTATTATTATTATTATTATTATTATTATTATTATTATTATTATTATTATTATTATTATTATTATAAATAAATTAGTAAAATTATCTCACAATTTTCTTACATGTTGCCTTCATTGACGAGAAATACTCTTTTGAAGGGGTTATAATTATATAAGAAAAGGAAACCCACACAATTTCAAGACAAACGCAAATCCCTTGGATGAACACAGACGAAGGCTTTAAAAAGAGGAGTATTAAAATATAACAGCGAAGAGAAAATTATTATGAAGTTCAGCAGCAAATTATAGTACCTATAGAAAAGAGGGAGCAAGCCAGAGTCCGGTAGCAGAGAAAGATTGTTAAAGGTGTTTGAATGAAGAGGTCTTTATTAGTCTTTTATCTATAGTCTTATTAAAAAGTAGGATGGAACGGAGTCCCCCCATAAATATGAAAAAAATATTCCATAAAAGGGAGGG
>SEYY01022029.1:20000-25000 GCA_009176605.1 Armadillidium nasatum
ATATATATATATATATATATATATATATATATATATATATATATATATATATATATATATATATATATATATATATATATATATATAATATATATATATATATATATATATATATATATATATATATATATATATATATATATATATATATATATATATATATATATATATGATAATGATAATGATAATATTTATTGCCAAAAACATATACAATAAATGAATACAAAAATCAAATAAATTAAATCCATTTTTTACATTAAAGGCAAGCCTATAGGGAAAAATTCTTAAGGCAACAAAAATATAGCAGAGCAACAAGTAACAATAGTTAATACTTTGCTAATAGATAATTCTTTAGATTAAGTTTAAATACGTTCAACTGAGAGCTTTTTCTCAGTTCAACAGGTATATCGTTCCATATTCTGGCTGCCTGGTAAGCAAAGTTACTCTTAACTGAAACAGAAAGAGGCATTGAGCACACAATATCAAGGTTACCTCTTGTTGTATATCCATGTTCGTATGCAAAATGAAACATGTTCTCATAAACAAATGAATATATATATATATATATATATATATATATATATATATATATATATATATATATATATATATATATATATATATATATATATATATATATATATATATATATATATATATATATATATTACAATCTTTTCAGTCATCCATCATTTCTATTGAAACGTTTTGAAATTTGATAAAAAAAAATTGTTTATGAAAATATTATAACTAAATTTAAATAAAAGTTAGTAAAAAAAAATTACAAATAAAAAACTTTAAATATTTGCATTTATATATTTTTATTTTGTTGTAGTAAAAGATTTTTAAAGTTGTATTAGACTTAATTTCTGGCTTGAACTTGTCTTGACTTTATATATATATATATATATATATATATATATATATATATATATATATATATATATATATATATATATATATATATATATATATATATATATATATATATATATATATATATATATATATATATATATATATATATTATATATATATATATATATATATATATATATATATATATATATATATATATATATATATATATATATATAGGCACTCCTCCCATTCCCTCTTGATATTTTACATGTTCTGCAGACAACTTGTAAACCTACACACATATTTTTTCCCTTTTATCAATATCATCAAATGTATTTATAGGATTGAGATCTAAACAACGCTCCTTGTATGCTCATTTCACGATAATCCTGTGAGAGTCAAATATCCCTGATAATGGCGTTGGTTCCACTATGAAACTAGCAGGTTGCATTGGTGCTTTCTTTTTTTATTTATGCAAATTTCGCTGCTTTTATACTTATTTTTTTCACTTTAATGAACAACACCTCTCTTCCTCTGTCTAAACCTCTCATCTTGCTCTTAACTGAAATCAGTCGGTTCGGAGTTCTGACAGAACAAACTCCAACTATTTTCTTACTGTTAATATCTTCAATTTTCAGTTAAAGACAGATATTGTGGAATGTTCGCAGTGACACTGACTGTTCTCGTTTTATTAATTTAAAATCTTCTACCTTATTTTCTAACCAATTTCCTAATAACTTAATGTGCTCTGTTCTTCATTTCTCAACCTTACTAATTATTTTAATTTTTTCGACTTCTAATCTCCAAATCTTAATCCATGGTCTCTTCTTCTCCTTTCTCCAAAATTGTCATTCTAGTTAATTTAAATCGCACCAATGCTCCAATAAATTCAGAGACTTCCTTTTTGATGCTCATTTCTCTTGGGTAAAATAATTAACCACTTAACGTTGAATGGGTTATTTTATAAGAAAATATTCGATTCATGAATGGTATCTCCTTTGAGTACGGTATTTAGTAGTTTGTAAATGAATTATTCCAATTCTAAACTTGTACTAATCATAAATATCCTAAATTTTGTGATAAGTTCCACTAGGTTAATATTCTTTTGTCATTTGACTTGCTCATCAGGAGGATGCCGATAAATTTTTGTTAAGTGTTAATCAAGTCTCTTAGTTTTGACTTTATTCATGAAGTAGAGATTAATAATAGAATGTTTTATTTTGATTTATAAATTCTCAGGTATTCTCATTTAAAATTTTAAATAATTCAGAAAACCCAGACAAGGGAGTTTCCTTTATTCATTAATTTTCGTATCACTCTAATTGTATACACATGCATGAACAGAGGTGGCTGGCAAGAAGAAAACCAACAGCAAACAAGCCTGGAGTTCTCAGTAACTACACAATATGCATGTGTATACAATGAGCCACATATGGTATAAGGGCTTTATAAAGGTTGTTTCAAGGTTTTGCAATACAAGTGACCTTGCAGATGGTAAAATTAAAAAAAAAAGAAGTCAAGCAATAATATCAAGTGACATAGGTCAAGTAAATTGGACAGTTGATTCGAACCTATCCAAACTACAAGTGAAACCTGCTCATCCCTTAAATATAAGAGCAATACTCCATACAAAGGAGAATGAAATCTTTGTTAATAAGGAAGAAAACTCTTACAATCTAACCAGAACTCTCAGCTTCTTTAAGGTTGCCTAGCAACCGCTTTGATATGTTTCTTTGTCCCTTTCCTTATATGGATCTTTAAATGCATATATAAAATAGAGGGTTGCGTCTTTTATGAAGCACCCTATATATAGTATATAGTATATATATATATATATATATATATATATATATATATATATATATATATATATATATATATATATATATATATATATATATATATATATATATATATATATATATATATATATATATATATTATATATATATATATATATATATATATATATATATATATATATATATATATATATATATATATATATATATATATATATATATATATATATATATATATATATATATATATATATATATATATATATATATATATATATTATATATATATATATATATATATATATATAATATATATATATATAATATATATAGTTTATGAAATATTGTCTTTGACTCAGCTTGTGCATCTAAACACATCGAGTATTTATATTTTATCTGTGAAGGCGAAATCGACAAAGAAGAGATAAAAGTTCTATTGCAGAAATAATTACCTCTAAATTAGTTGGTTTTATTGCCTTGCACGAGAAGCGTTGCTCCGTTTACGGCCTCGTCCTTCTTTGCCGCCACTTTTTTTTTCCTTTTCTTTTTTTTAGTTCTGCGTCGTTCTTTTAGCATCTGCTCTTGACAAATGGCTTCGACGCCCGCCCTAATTAAGTAAGACGCTACGGAAACGAACGCCACCATCGAAAGGGGGTGCGGGGGTGTGTGGGGCTTCAAAAAAAAAAACAAAGTGGAAAGTAACGAAAACAAAGTGAAATAAATAGAGAAAAGAAACTGAGCGTCGAGTTATGAGGATATAATTTGCATTAAGAAGGAGAAAAGAATAATAACTATAATAAAAGGAGTTATACGAAGATAAGAGAATTAACTTGATAAGGAACTGAAAAAAACTAAAAGAAAAAATTTATCTAATATATAAATCGGAGGTAAAAAAATAAATTAAAAATATAATTCTTATACATATAAATCTAATTCAATATATATATATATATATATATATATATATATATATATATATATATATATATATATATATATATATATATATATATATATATATATATATATATATATTATATATATATATATATATATATATATATATATATATATATATATATATATATATATATATATATATATATATATATATATATATATATATATATATATATATATATATATATATATATATATATATATATATATATATATATATATATATATATATATATATATTCATAGAAATGCAATTATTATTTAATATATATATATATATATATATATATATATATATATATATATATATATATATATATATATATATATATATATATATATATATATATATATATATATATATATATATATAGAGAGAGAGAGAGATAGAGTGATTGACTCACGTGCTTGAGGGCGCCAGTTCGATCCCACTTGGAGATCCTAGGTATATGCTACCTAGAAAAGTAATACATTCTCAGGATGAGAAAAATACATGTTGCTTTATAGTACATGCTTCATAATCAAAGCAAGTTTTTTGTCCACGTCTTTAAGTAGGCATATCAGGTGCCAAAGATTACGTGCACCATTAGTTGTCTTTGGATGTGACTTCATCCAAAACCTCCCTGGTGCTCAAACTTTCATTATTATATTTATTATATTTTGAAAACTTGGCTAAGATGATTTGTGGAAACGTATAACCGTAAGATCCTGTTTGCTTTTGTTAGCCATCTGGCATGATGAAGGGTGCCTGGAGATTTCTTGGCGATATATTCCCTGATTTTCTCTGGCTAATGATGGCGATATATTCTATTCCCTGATTTTATGCTAATAAACATTTGAAACAAAAATTTTTGGTCGGTGCTAATTTGTTTAACGATATCTTCAGGGAATTTTTCAAGGTTGCCGTTTTTAAGCTCAAAATCAACTATCTCCTGTTTAATTACATCTTCTTCAATTTCTTCAATGTTATTTCTAATGGTACCCTCAAAAGTTTTTGGTCCTGACGTTTCTCCATCAATTGCCTCGAATATATGTCTGAATGGAAGTTTATGTGAGTGTAAGAGGCAAATTAACCATTGTATCGGTCTTTCCAAATATATTTCAATCACTCTCAAAACTTCACCAAACTCTTCCAGTGTTAACTGGAGTCCCATCGCAAAAATAGCTTTAAGGGAAATCTCACTATTAGAATCAATTAAGTAAGTTATTATTTCATCAGTAATTATTCATCAATTATTATTTCATACATCGGGACTTGGCAGAATCCGGTGTAAAATAAGTCATGTAAATATCATCTGGTTCTTTTATGATAACATAATGCTCTTTCAATTCAGTTCCAACTTTTCTTTTAGTTTGATCTTTTCTGCCGTCAAATCC
>SEYY01022029.1:35000-37500 GCA_009176605.1 Armadillidium nasatum
TATGCTCAATCTTACATATACTCTACTGGTAAAGTCTGGAACACACTCCCTTTATCTGTTTTCCCAACTTCCTTTGACTTGCACACTTTCAAACGCCGTGTGTATCGGGTCATGTCGGCCATTTTAGGACCAGAATTAGATTTTTTTTCCCAACTCTGGTGGAATTGGTAGGCCTCTGGCCTTTGCCCACCGGAGGAGACATATAAAAAAAAAAAAAAAAAAAAAAAAAAAATATATATATATATATATATATATATATATATATATATATATATATATATATATATATATATATATATATATATATATATATATATATATATATATATATATATATATATATATATATATATATATATATATATATATATATATATATATATATACTATATATATATATATATATATATATATATATATATATATATAATATATATATATATATATATATATATATATATATATATCTATATATATATATATATATATATATATATATATATATATATATATATATATATATATATATATATATATATATATATATATATATATATATATATATTTTTTGTTTTGTTTCAGGTGGAATTTCAAACGAGGTCCTAACTAACACAGGGTTAAAAGCTGACCCAAAATTTGTGGAAGAAATAGAGAATGTGACAGTGACATCAGGAAGGGAAGCAATATTGTCTTGTGTTGTTGATGATCTTGGAGATTACAAGGTAGAGGTTGGCCAATTACCTTTCAGTTATTCTATTTTTAACCACATTTCCTTATTTGGTGATTTTTTGTTTAAATATGAATATGGAATATTAATATACGATAACAGAATAGATTTTAAAAATTATCGTTATAATTTATTTAAATTATATATATATATATATATATATATATATATATATATATATATATATATATATATATATATATATATATATATATATATATATATATATATATATATATATATATATATAATTCTTGATTAAAAATATATGAATATATAGTTACAGGTTTGTAGAATGTGTAGACTAAATTAGTATTATTTTTATTTTAGAATATGTTAACGAATCGAACTTGCGTGATGAAGGTCTAGGATTTGATTCATGGAGAAATTTCTCTCCTTTATAATGAACAAAGTCCGTGATTACTTATTTACAAAAAGAAAATTAAAAAATAATAAAAATCAAAACTTTTTGAAGTTAAAAATTTTAAGAAATCACACTTTTAAGTAAGGTTGGGTGACGCACCTGTGCGGTGCTGTGCTGTGCGGAGCATTGCGGCATGAAATATAATTTTTAGTGTCCCGGTGCAGTGCAGAGCAGTTGAGTGTATAATTTTAATGTTCCGGCGCAGTTCGTTATACGGTGAGCATTTGAAAAAAAAGAGGTTTCTTGGTAGCTGGTACATTACCTCCTGGTACGATGCAATGAGTTGCGGAAAATACGGGGCTTGGACAACCCTTCAATAAAGATATAATTTGGCTCGAATAAATTTTGGTCCACAAAATTTGTGTCAAATTCCTTTACGAGAATTTCTGAAAACTTAAATACCTTAATAAAGAGAGGAAGGTAGCTTTATGGATCTAAAGAGTATTAGAACAATACTGCATTTAAGCTTGCTCATATATATATATATATATATATATATATATATATATATATATATATATATATATATATATATATATATATATATATATATATATATATATATATATATATATATATATATATATATATATATATATATATATATATATATATATATATATATATATATATATATATATATATATATATATATATATATATATATATATATATATATATATATATATATATATATATATATATATATATATATATATAATATATATTATATATTATTCTCAGGCTACTTTGCATTTAATTGAAAATTTTTCACAAACAAAATTATTGCGAAAGAATATGTAAATAAAATAAGGAAATATGAGGAAAAAGGAAGCAACAAAGGCAACAAAAAACAAATACGAATATGCCAAAAGACCAAGAAGAAAAAAATAAGAAAAACAAAAGACTAAAAGACAAACAAAGAAGTGACAAAAAAGTAAAAATAATTTTTATCTGAAAATTGGCCAAAGTTTCTCTCCGAAAATGGAAGAAAATGAAAATCAAAATTTCGTTGATAACAATTATAAAATTTTACTTTTGTTTATTTCGATCGAGAAGATTGGTTCAGAACTTCTGTGATTATCTTAATTGAATTTGTACTATCATTTGGCCACCCATTTATCATCCGAAATGACACACCGAAATCGAAACTGAGAAACTCTTCTCCTACTTGCATTATACTCCGTTTCTTTATCTCATTCTCTGTTAATTTTCCTTATTTCAATCATTCCTTCTTATACTTCTCCTTTTCCTATCTCTCTACTTATAATATTATTTTACTTCTTCGTAGTTATTTGTTACAGACATTTTATTAAAGATTGTCTTAATTTCTCCATTAGATTTCTTAT
>SEYY01022029.1:40000-42500 GCA_009176605.1 Armadillidium nasatum
CCTCTTACTCTTGATAGAAACTCAGGTGCATGAGCGTTCTGATAGCAAACCATTTTCTGATTCCCCTTACTGACTCTATCTTCAATTTTCAGCCAAAGGATGAAGTTATACATATGTACATTAGGATTTTGTTTACGCTCGTGTCTCTAATCTGGAATCTTCTGAATTTTCCACCTTGTTGCTAAAGCTCTTTTGCCATTCTACGTCTAAATTCATTTGTTCTGTTTATTTATCTACTAATTTACTGACCATCCTAAATTCTTTAACTATCTAAACTCCAAAACAGAGAACATTCTCTCTTCTCCTTTTTCAGAAATTATCATATTAGGTGGTTTCAATGTTCACAGCCGCAAATGACTTTCTTCTAGTTTTCATGATACAGCCGGTGAACGTGTCTTCCAATCCTCCACTCAAAACGACTTTGAGTAGTAGGTGCAGCTCTCTACTAATATCCCTGGTCGTCTTGGAGAAAAACTCAGCATTCTAGACCTTTTTTAAAACTTTTAATCCTTCAAATTATACTTTCAAGCTTTATCTTCCTCTGAGTTTTTTTCCGAACGCTCTATTATTTCTATACCTTTCTTTATATGATTCTGACTTCCCTCCAACTCTGGTAGAATTTGGAAGGGTTCTAGACTTTGTCCACCAGAATATATAATATATATATATATATATATATATATATATATATATATATATATATATATATATATATATATATATATATATATATATATATATATATAGGGAGACAGTACTAGCAGCCTGGCCTTATAATTATTGCTTACTGCTTGTAACAACTCCAGGACTAAGATGGGAAACCACAGCTCCGAGAAGCATGATTATCTGGAGAGCTCTTTGAAAAAGTGTTTAGAGGTTAGATGGAGAAGGTGCTAGTCCCACTGGAAGGGTGAAACCCCTACCTGGGAATTTAAATAAAACTCAAGGACTTGCACCGAAACCAATGGGCCGAAAAACACCTTTTAGAACAATCTAGGAGAGGAATTTATAAGAGCAGATGGCTAAATATGCTAGTTCCACTGACAAAGTGAAACTCTTCCTGAGGGATATATATATATATATATAATATATATATATATATATATATATATATATATATATATAATATATATATATATATATATATATTGCGGAAACCGATATATGAAGGTTTCAAACCGATACTGATACTTGAAAATATACCGATAATTACCGATACCGATACCGGATACTTCACTCCATCCCTAATATATATATATATATATATATATTATATATATATATATATATATATATATATATATATAGTATATATATATATATATATATATATATATATATATATATATATATATATATATTATATATATATATATATATATATATATATATATATATATATATATATATAAGTAAACTAGTAAAAACAAACAATAGAATTGGAACTGAAAATCGTAATTTCCAAGCCATAAATTAGTGATATCTCCGTTTAAAATTCAAATAAAACATTAAAACTTATAAAAATAAACTGCAAAAGAAACAAAAAAAAATAGAAACATTATCTTTAAAATCATAAAACAAAATTTAAATATTATTTTTAAAAAAAATATACTTTTTATAAATATACAATACATAAAAAAAAAAATTTGAAAATCTTGATGAAAAAAATGAAAACTTGATAAAAATTTCGAAAAAGAAAAATTCTTCTCGTCCTCTCTCTCTCTCTCTCTCTCTCTCTCTCTCTCTCTCTCTCTCTCTCTCTCTCTCTCTCTCTCTCTCTCTCTCTCTCTCTCTCTCTCACACTGTTAAAAAAAAAGTCGTGAAATGAAAAGCCACTTTCGTCATTTATTTTCTTTTCATTTTTAAAAAATGTTTTTCTCGGCTTTATTGCGTCTCATGATACAATTTTCTGCTTTGCTACGTAAGACCGAAAGACCTTTTATTAGGTTTAGAAATTATTTAAACCATCTAAAAAATCGTCACTTTGAAGGGACTCTGTCAATTTTTTAACGTTTTATTCATACAGTTTTTCAACATCATTTTGATTAACTTTTTTTGGCTTATTGTTTTTTTTGGGGGGGGGCTTCTAAGTTTTCTTTAATTTCTTGGTTTTCTTGTTTTCTTTTTTTTGTTTTATTTGATTTTTCTTGGTTTTTCTGGTTTTCTAAGATATCTTGTTTTTTTGATATATTTGGTTTTAATATTTTATCTAGTTTTATTTTTTAAAACAAAATCGTAGGTTTTCTTGCATAACTTTGCTTCAATGGTTTTCTTTGTGACTTTGGTTTTCTTTTTTTTCGTTTTCTATCTATCTATCTATCTATCTATCTATCTATCTATCTATCTATCTATCTATCTCTCTCTCTCTCTCTCTCTCTCTCTCTCTCTCTCTCTCTCTCTCTCTCTCTCTCTCTCTCTCTTTTCTCCCTCCCCCTCATGTATGACCCTTGACCTCGACTTGAATTTGACTTTTTCCTTTTTCTTCTTTATCCATTTATTT
>SEYY01022029.1:57500-60000 GCA_009176605.1 Armadillidium nasatum
GACCTCACCAACGAGGGGGATATGACCATCCCTTCCAGGCAGACAAAATACTGCCCTTCAGGCCATCACGATTTCAGAGCGAGGGAAACACGTCCACATGCAATGAGAGCTCGTGATGCTCTCCTTAAAATAAGAAAGATTTTCGCAGTCACAAATATTAACTCTTTCAAATAAACTATTGCCGATCGGATGGTTGATACCATTTTTATTATATTAATTCGTCACTTTAAGAATGGGAAATGGCTGTGATCTTTTGAACTCTTGAGAGGTGTACTTCTTTTTGCCCATTCCCATATATATATATATATATATATATATATATATATATATATATATATATATATATATAATATATATATATATATATATATATATATATATATATATATATATAATATAATATATATATATATATATATATATTTTTTTTTTTTTTTTTTTTTTTTTTTTTTTTTTTTTTTTTTTTTTTTTTTTTTTTTTTTTTTTTTTTTTTTTTTTTTTTTTTTTTTTTTTTATTTTTATATTATTGTGTGTGTGTGTTGTGAGTGTATATTTGAAATTAATAAATAAAAAAATTAAAAGCAAATTCTATCAAACGTGCTCATTCAATTAGAATTTAGGGATGATTGGGGGGGAAACTTTAGCCAAAATTAGCAATTGCAAGGAGAATTTTGAAAGTTTAGTGGAATCTGTTACAAAATTCCCCCCTCTTTAAAGGAGTGGGGGGAAAGTTGTTACGATACACTCCCTCCCTTCAAAACTCTCCATGAAATATATATTAAACAAATTTCAGTAAGCGAAGAATGATGGCCTTTTCATTAGATTTCATCCCGTTAATTATAAATCAATGTTTGGAAATAGGGGGAGGGACGTAAGTGGGGGATAAACGAAATTTTCTTTGGCATCTTTTGGGGGGAAGGAAATTTAGATGTTAGGCACCAAATCTGTTACTCTAAATCAAGCATTAAAAAAAAAAAAAGAAAAAAATTTTTTTTTTTTTTTTTTATATATTTATATATATATATATATATATATATATATATATATATATATATATATATATATATATAATATATATATATATATATATATATATATATATATATATATATATATATATATAGAGAGAGAGAGAGAGAGAGAGAGAGAGAGAGGAGAGAGAGAGAGAGAGAGAGAGAGAGAGAGAGAGAAGAGAAGAGAGAGGAGAGAGAGAGAGAGAGAGAGAGAGAGAGAGAGAGAGGAGAGGAGAGAGAGAGGAGAGAGAATTAATATCTCCCATTCAAGAATGACATTTAATCTCTGGAATGGCATCACTCGCAAGAGCTTATAGAGAGCTGTAAAGCACACTCGTATTATGTTTTTAGCTGACCAAACAGAGGATTTTCCCAGATCCCTCTGCTTGTTAGAATAAGCTCCTTTTTAAGGTTTAAACTTCATAGAGATTTTCGAGCCACTAGTGGTAATAGTTTGAAATCTAAATGCATTAGGGCTTCAAAAATTAGGATCGTTTTTAAAAGAAATGTTATTTATCATTAGCTAAATTATGTTTTGTTGTATGTATTGGTGTGGCCGTTAATAATAGTGCTAATCTCAAAGTCGCATTCAATTGACAGTTTAGTATCTGTCCTCGTAATCGCGATATGAGTTCTTCCCAATATAGTTATACTGGTATATAATATAAACAAACCTGTCAACAGAATATTGGTTGAAAAAGAGTATAGAAATTCCTAGAAGATTTTTACTTGTAATTTGTTGCCTATGAAAGACCTTGAAGGAAGTTAAACTCGAGGACTTGTGAAAGATGCTGAAGTGTTTTTAAAAAGACCAAAAGGAATTGAGAGTATCTAAGGACTTCTATTGGAGAGAGAGAGAGAGAGAGAGAGAGAGAGAGAGAGAGAGAAGCTGTTAAAATTAAAGAAAATAAATCACTTCTGAAAGAGGTGTCCATTAAGATTGTATGATATCAGCTGATTTGTTCAAGCTAATTATAAGAGAGAAATTAAAATAAATGAACGAGTAAATTATGGCATCAGATATGTTGATCATCCTCCAATCGTTGTTTATTCTGAAAAGAATTTTCAGAGTTAAAGAAGCAAGTAAAGCCAAAAATTTAAAAATTAATCAAGCCTATACGTTGGTAATGTTAGAGATCGTAGCATTTAAGGAGAAAGCATTAGAATAGAAAGGTAGTGAAAGTTTAATTAATTGAAAGTTTAACTAATTGGAAAGGATAATTAAATGAAATGGAAGATGAAGAATAATAATAATATAAAGAGAATGATAGATGTAATAGAGTAAGAGTAAGCTTATGAAGAAAATGAATTTGAAGACAAGTTGTACGTTCTAAGAAAATAATATTTAAAAAAAACATTAATAAAAAACTATGTGAGGTCAGCATTGTGTATGAAAAAAAGGATTTGATTTTAAACAGAGCAGAAGAAAACTGGCTACTGGGAGTTGAAATTTGATTTTGGAGATTGAGAGAGAAAAGTGAAACAAA
>SEYY01022029.1:107500-110000 GCA_009176605.1 Armadillidium nasatum
CGACTTGCAAGATTTCTCTCTATATTGGTCAGTTGTCTAGATAGCACAACCTGTTTGCATACCCTTTGGTGTGCATGCTGTTTCACTCTTAACAAAAATGTCTGCACCCCCTTAACCTCTTTGGAGTTTGCTGTGATGTTTCCTTACTTTTAATTAGGTGAACTAAATGAACAACTTAAAAGCAAATTCTTTTGGTTGATTTTTCAAACTAATGGAACAGTAACTAGTTGTCATAAGCTGTTTGAGCATTAGCAAGTGTCAGTTAACTCTCAATCATATGTTGGGTTGATCACCTTCAGGTTAAATTCTCATTAACTCTAGCTCTGAAGTCCGCTTTTGCTCGATCTTACCTTTAAAAAAATGTAAAGCAAAATTTCTGAATAAGAAGACAATCTAAGTCTCTTTTACTACTGCAGAAGAAAGGGGATTTCAATTTTTATATTCACATTCAAGACCAATCTCTCTCTTTCTCTTATTTTCTTTCTTTCTTTCTTTCTCTCTCTCTCTTTTTCTTTCTTTATTTATCTCTCACTTATAGAAGAATAAATTAGATTTATTTTCATGTTTCTCATATAAATCTTTGTTATTTCCATAATATTATAGCCATTTTCCTAAATTAATGTAATATAAACCAGTTAAAAAAACTGTACGTACACTTAGCATACCCTTCTTCATATATATATATATATATATATATATATATATATATATATATATATATATATATATATATATATATATATATATATATATATATATATATATATATATATATTATATATATTATATATATATATATATATATATATATATATATATTATATATATTATATATATATATATATTATATATATATATATATATATATATATATATATATATATATATATATATATATATATATATATATATATATATATATATATATATATATATATATATATATATATATATATATATATATATATATATATATATATATATTATATATATATATATATATATATATATATATATATAGAGCATTTACTTATATACCCCAGATTTCCCATTTTTAGTGTACACATTTACACATAATGAACCGACACAAGCTTGGTCCATAAAAGCTAAAGGATATAAAGTAAAGTAAAAAAGACCCCTTCCAAAAAAAAAATGAAAGTAGAAAAGTTTATATATCAATTTGCCCTGAAGGCTTGCATATGTTAAACTAATTTGTTGTGCAAATAAATTCAGTATCATTGTGATTTTCACATTAAAACTTAAGACCGAAAAGTTTTTATCGTCAATGGGGGAAAATTTGTCGCAAATCTTTTAAAGCTTTTAATTAGAAGCTTCTTCTTCGTCCTCGTCTTTGTTTCTTACGATGCTTAAAAGTCAGAAAGAGGAGAGGAAGACTTTGCAAGCGGAAGAGGCATTTTAGACCTCCCTTAATCTCTTTGTTTCATTTGTTACTTTTAAGAAATCAATACATTTTAGGGACATACATGTTTTCTATGCTTGCTACTGGAGATATATATATATATATATATATATATATATATATATATATATATATATATATATATATATATATATATATATATATATATATATATATATATATATATATATATATATATATATACTATTTTAGCAGCATGTCCTAAACTCACTAGATGGTCGAGCAGGACAACTTTGATATCTATATATACAAAACATTCTTAGAAACTAATTAAATTCAGTATTACAAAGACAAACCTATTATTACTACACCGTTGATATATCCTTGCCAGAAAGAGAGGGAGAGAGAGGGGGAGAGAGGGGGAGAGGGGGAGAGAGGGAAGGGAGAAAGATAGACGTACTCACACGCACATGAAATTTAACTTGTTAAATATAAAATAAAATTCCTTGTAATCTATTCACATGTATTAAATTAAAGGAAGGAAAATTATGTACAGTATTTCATTACATGCAAATTTCGACCCTTTGACGAGGCGTTCCAAGGCCTTTGATGACTTCGTGTTTTCAGGTTGGAATCTTTGAGCGATTTCTGACGAAGCGTTCTTTGCTTTTAGACGTCGAGCATCTGTGTCCAATTTGGTGGTGCTTCGGTGGTCACTCTGAGGAATTCTCAAAGTTCGGCGGCGTCTTCTACGTGCAATTACACTGATTCTCCTTTTGCTACAGATTGACGATATCTAAGCACAGATTTTTGATTTCAGAGGTATTCCAATTTCCTCTCAGAATTTTGCATAGACATACGAGTATTTCATATATATATATATATATATATATATATATATATATATATATATATATATATATATATATATATATATATATATATATATATATATATATATATATATATATATATATATATATATATATATATATATATATATATATATATATATATATATATATATATATATATATATATATATATATATATATAATATATATATATATATATATATATATATATATTATAATATATATATATATATATATATATATA
>SEYY01022029.1:120000-122500 GCA_009176605.1 Armadillidium nasatum
TTATAGAATGTGATTTTTTTTGTTATATAACAAGAGATACTGCTACAAATGTTGGCAAGTTTTTCAGTGATGTGTGAGTGGTGAGAATAGTGCAATAATACACCTTTCCCAAAATAGAGATTGAAAATGTATTATTTAATTAAGAAAGAGTCTGATACTTACGATAAGTTTTTTTGGGGTTCGTCCACCTAACCGATTTTGAGTTTTTATTCTCGGTTGTACACAGCTTATAATACTTGAATTTGGGGGGTCGGAAAACGATCTCTTAGCTTGTAAGATACTTTATATATATATATATATATATATATATATATATATATATATATATATATATATATATATATATATATATATATATATATATATATATATATATATATATATATATATATATATATATATATATATATATATATATATATATATATATATATATATATATATATATATATATATATATATATATATATATATATATATATATATATATATATATATATATATATATATATATATATATATATATATATATATATATATATATATATATATATATATATATATATATATATATATATATATATATATATATATATATATATATATATATATATATATATATATATATAATATATATATATATATATATATATAGAGTTTGCAATCCCTAAAGGTAAGTAATTCATATCACCATTTTTTAGATTTAAAATCGTAGATCTTCTACGAGTAGATTCATTGTTTTTCGCTTCTTCCTTCATTTCTTTCTCTTGTTTCATTTAACTTCATCAAATTTTAACTTTAAACGAACTTTTCTGTTTATTTTTTAATAGTTTTTTTTTAAATTGTTTATGAATAAAACATATCAATAAAAATAAATGTCTAAAACAGATGTTATAACTTAGGTCATATTTTTTCCTCCATAGTAAAGTTTTGGTAAACAAGCTCGGAAAGGATAGCAATTTTCGCTGGAAGGGGACGATGGATGAAATGAATGAGAGAGAGAGAGAGAGAGGGAAAAAATAACTGAGGGGAGAGGAAAAAAATGGGAGACTGAGTAACGACGTACAGAGGGGAAGCTCTTGCTAAAGAGCAGAATAAGGTGGTAGAAAAATAGCAATAATAAAAAGGTTGGAAGAAATAGGAAAACGAAGGTTAAGATGCGAGCACCCGAGAAGGAGAGAGAGAGAGAGAGAGAGAGAGAGAGTTAGAGATATCTATACAGAGAGAGGAAGATAGGGAGAGTAAGAGAGAGAGAGGTTGAGTGAAATACTTCATTTAGCTTGTCCTAACTTAGGAAAACTGTGGCAAGAAAGAAACTCGCATTTTTCAAACTTTATAAATGGGTAACACTCAATTTTTTACAGCCCCAAAAATATCTTAAGACCTTCGCTTTAAAAAGAACGAAAACAAATAAATAATTGCATAGACAAACGCTTCCTGAAGGTAATTTTTATTTCATATCCTGGTAAAGTATGAAAAATGACTGCCCAACACAAGCACTCATGCACACACACACACACACACACACACACACACACACACACACACACACACACATAATATAATATATATAATATATATATATATATATATATATATATATATATATATATATATATATATATATATATATATATATATATATATATATAGTATTATGTCTGGAACCTAAGAACAATTTATGAACAAACTTATTTAAAAATTTCATTTCATTTTTCTTTGAGGGATTTACTATTGACAGAGAGAGAGAGAGAGAGAGAGAGAGAGAGAGAGAGAGAGAGAGAGAGAGAGAGAGAGAGAGAGAGAGAGAGAGAGAGAGAGAGAGAGAGAGAGAGAGAGAGAGAGAGAGAGAGAGAGAGAGAGAGAGAGAGAGAGAGAGAGAGAGAGAGAGAGAGAGAGAGAGAGAGAGAGAGAGAGGAAAACAGTGGGAGAAGCAAGAAATACAAAAACTAAAAACCATAAAAAGAAATTATGAAAAATAACACTGGAAATGGATCAACATAATTCCTAATTTGAAATTAATTAATTTTGTAAATTCTACATGAGAAAGTTGAGGGAAATCTACACCGGTTGTTAATCTTCATTGCTGTTGATCTTCACAGCTGTTGATCTTCACCGCTGTTGATCTTCACCGATGTTGATCTTCACCGGCTGTTGATCTTCACCGCTGTTTAATTTCACCGCTGCTGATCTTCACCGCTGTTGATCTTCACCGATGTTGATCTTCACCGGCTGTTGATCTTCACCGCTGTTTAACTTCACAGCTTTTGATCTTCATCAGTTCTATTTTTTATACACTTTTTCTTAAAGGCTTTTCAAAGTTATTTGAATTCAAAATTATACTTAAAAATAGCGTAGTGTGAGTAAAATACTCTTAAGTCTTTAGAAAATTATAACATTGAAGAGTTCTTGAAAATTGATTTAATTTTATTACTGATTTAATTTAATTTAATTTTGATTTAATGTTTGATTTATTTCACTTTACTTAAAATTATTTAAC
>SEYY01022029.1:130000-142500 GCA_009176605.1 Armadillidium nasatum
TACCTCAAAATACATTTACAATGTAGCTTTCATGTAGCATCCTCTCTGCGTGATACAAGCTTTAAAGCATTTTTCCTTTTCTTTTTCACTTAAAGCAAAAAAATAAATAAAATAAAAAAAAATACGATGAGAGAAAGAAGGGGAGATGGGGGCGTTAGAGAGAGGGGAACAGCAAGATGGGTAGGAAAAAAAACAAGAGAAGAGGGGATTACAACGATATTCATCCGATTTTTAAAGTCTTTACATGCTCAATGTCACTATCATTTGCATAATGAGAACGTTATCAGACGTGAAAGCCAGCTTCTTTTTTTTTCTTATGTTAAACGAATCTTTTTATGTTTTACTGTTTCATTCATCGTCTTCTCTCTCTGTATCCTCTCGGCTTTTCCGACTTTGAATTGATTAAGTGTTTAGAATTATATATCTACGCAATAACTTTTGTGCAACTCGAGTTTGTGTAACGGAGTGTAAAATGATAAGGAAGGATGATAATATTACGATCGAATTTAATTGTATATAAAATGTGTGGGAATAAAACTTATTAATATTTATTATGCTTTAATACTTTATATATTCTACAAATATATATATATATATATATATATATATATATATATATATATATATATATATATATATATATATATATATATATATATATATATATATATATATATATATATATATATATATATATATATATATATATATATATATATATATATATACATATATATATATATATATATATATATAGAGAGAGAGAGAGAGAGAGAGAGAGAGAGAGAGAGAGAGAGCAGCAAGATTGAATGGATGATTAAAAGAACAGTGTACTTTGACTGTAAATAATATTTATTTCCACACTGATATGATTATCAAAAGGTTAAATTATGTCACCCTCATTTATCATTCACGTTATGTAAATACTCGCACTGCATTTTTAAAAAACCACGTAAAAAGGAATCTTACACAGATTGATCTGGTGATCTAAACAAGTCAAATAATGTCACTTCTTAATGTGAACTTTTTTGGAAATTGACTCATGAGAAGCAATGTTGTTATTTTATCTGAAGACTGTAAGAACCTCGAAGTTTCACAAATAGGTGATCAACATTCTTGAGAGAGGAAAATAAGCATCTTTAAAGGTATTGGCTTGGGATTTGTGATTGATCAATATTCTGGGAGAAAGACCCTAGTGGAGACCTGAACAAGCATATTTCTCTGGCATGTGGTTTTTGGAATGGAGGCATGAAGAATCCCGTTTCAAGGAGGAGGTACTAAGGAGGTGAGTTATTTGTTCGTGCATGCTTTATAACAGAAATATTGGGAGGTAGTGGTGGGTGTGAATTTAAGATGTGTTGTATATGTGCATGAAGACAGTTTTATTTTATATCTTTACATTGCCAAAAACAGATAACTTTTGACGAACAAGTGTATTTAAAAATGGAAATTATTGATACTTCTAGGTAACATCTAGTTGATAAAGGATTGGAGTTTCGTCGCAGTCAGGACAATTGGAGAATTATTCTTCGCATGGTTCTAAAGGCTGGGAACCTTTTTTACTGTTATTTTCGTCCCACATATGGTTGCAGGAATATGAAGTTTCTGCAGCCGACGCCACCTGCATCTTGCAGGACATGGTGTAGTGTATAAATATATAAATATATATATATATATATATATATATATATATATATATATATATATATATATATATATATATATATATATATATATATATATATATATATATATATATATATATATATATATATATATATATATATATATATATATATATATATATATATATATATATATATATATATATATATATATATATATATATATATATATATATATATATATATATATATATATATATATATATATATATATATATATATATATATATATATATATATATATATATATATATATATATATATATATATATATATATATATATATATATATATATATATATATATATATATATATATATATATATATATATATATATATATATATATATATCCCCTTGAAGTATTTGTTAGTGTTTCTGATTTTGTTATACAAAAACACAGCAGACGAGATTCTGTAAAAATTTCTAAGTTTAGACCATTGTTTGCAAGAGCATATTTGCATGAGCGCGAGCTGGAATAAAAACTTAACGCTGTAAGCATGACCCTCCATACTAATAAAATGAATATTTTATTGGACGACTCTCTAACGGGGTCTTCTTTCCCTTAAGAGAAGGATGAGTGGAAATATCTAGGAAACAATCAGGCCCTAGGCAGCATTTTTTTAGGGCGATGAAACGGCTTTGATATAGAATGCAATAAGGGCTGTGATGGAAACTAATGTTTTCGCTACATAAAAAAAAAAAAAAATAAAAAAATAAAAAAACTAAAATATATTCTCTCTTCCCTTTCCCTCTCTATATATAAATGGTTTAAAAAATTAAAAAAAATTAGTTGTTTTTTATTTACTTTTTTTATTTTTTTATTTTTTTTTATAGAGGAGCTACTTATATGAAAACCAACGTGCCAATTCTTTGAGTGAAAAAATTGTTGATATGACAATGATATAAATGATATTTTCATAGTTTTTAATACACTGTACACTATACAATTGCTTATAGACCTCTATATCTGTAGTGAATACCTGGAGATTTTAAGTTACACACACACTTTTATATATATATATATATATATATATATATATATATATATATATATATATATATATATATATATATATATATATATATATATATATATATATATATATATATATATATATATATATATATATATATATATATGGTATTATTCAAGATCAGTATCCTCATCTTCAAACGATTTTTTTTTATGAAGTATCGATTTTTTTATGAAGTATCGATTATTTTTTTAAAATGAAAGCCATGTAAAAAACCGAACATTTGTCTACGGGGGGCTCTGCCCCACGTACCCCCGACCCGTGAGTGATGATGATATTGTCGACTACTTTTCCTGTAGACGATTTAGGGTATTTTAGGGGCGATCCCGATATATCAAATCAAATATCGATATTTTCAAATATCGATATTTGAGGATAATGATCTTGAATAAAGCCTATATATATATATATATATATATATATATATATATATATATATATATATATATATATATATATATATATATATATATATATATATATATATATATATATATATATATATATATATATATATTTGAGAAGGTAGAAGAGTTTAAATATCTGGGAATGTTAGTGGAGGTTAAAAGGGGAACTGGAAAGATAATAAAGAATAGAGTGGTAGAGGGAATGAAAGTGATGGTGTGCCTAAGGGAAGTATGAAAGACGGAAAATTTTCAAGGATAAAAAGGCAAAAATGTTCGAGTGTATGTGTTCACCGTTTGTATTGTATAAGTGCGAAGCTTAGGTGATAAATGCTCTGGCGAGGAAAAGTTGAAATGTGTTTGAGATGAAGGGATTGAGAACGATTTGTATGTGAGAAGGGTAGATAGAATTAGAAATGAAAGAATAAAGATGATGTGTGGATGGAGGATGGGCGAGGTGAATAGAGCTGAGAGGGTGTACTATAATGGTTTGTACATGTGTGTAGAATGAATGAAGACAGGTTGGTTGGCAGGGTACTTAAATCCGAGGTGGAGGGTTAAGGGGGAGAGGAAGACCAAAGAGATGAATGGATGGGTTGAGGGAAATTTTGAGAGGAAGGAGTTGGAGTTTGGAAGAGGGTACGAGAATTGCGGAGGACAGGGTGAGATGGAGGGTGGTAGTTAAAGGGATGAGAGGTAAGGATGAGTGTGTTTGTGAGGGAATTGTGGAAGCACCACCCTACGAGAGTGGGAAAGGTGAAATATATATATATATATATATATATATATATATATATATATATATATATATATATATATATATATATATATATATATATATATATATATATATATATATATATATATATATATATATATATATATATATATATATATATATATATATATATATATATATATATATATATATATATATATATATATATATATATATATAATATATATATATATATATATATATATATATATATATATATATATATATATATATATATATATATATATATATATATATATGATTTGACTGTCGTCGTGAGTGAAGGTGCTTAAACAAGAAGGGAAAAGAAAAGATAGAAGAATCAGATGGGAGAGAGAGAAGAGAAGAGAATAGTAGAGAAGAAAAGTGAAGAGAAAAGAAGAGTAGAGTAGTGAAGAGAAGAGAAGAGAAGAGGAGAAGAAAATTGGAAGGATTGTTTAAAGTACGCTGTACAATTATACTGAAAAGAAAATTATTTTTCGAACTTAAAAATAATAATATATTTATTTTAAATAATTTTTTAAAAATATTTTCATAAAACAAAATTAAATAAATCGCAATTAACTTATTATCAAAATTTTGTGGAGGAGCAACAAAACTTTCAAATAACATACTTTCGGCCGAAGTGAAAATTTCAACATTAGCATTACGAATATAAAATTTAAAACACGAGATTGGATTGGGCGACAAGGCTGGATCATGAAGAATAGTTCTTCGCATGGTTCTAGGGCTTGGGATTCCTTTTAACCACTTTTTTTTTGTCTTCCCATGTACGACTGCAAGGAATTTTCCTGCAGTTGACGCCACCCTGCATTATGCGGGATACGGTGTGATGTATAATAATAATAATAATAATATTACTTTTCACCTTTCCCATTCTCGTAGGGTAGTGCCCGCCACAATTCCCTCACAAACACTCTCATCTCTACCTCTCTCATATATATATATATATATATATATATATATATATATATATATATATATATATATATATATATATATATATATATATATATATATATATATATATATATATATATATATATATATATATATATATATATATATATATATATATATATATTTATATACTATATTTTTCAAGCAAATATAATATGTGTGTTCTCGTAGAGTTAGATAGCAACAAAAAGGTTAGGTGATAATACATAAATTTGCTTATATTAGGTTAAAATAAGTTTCGGTAAGGTTGTGATGGGTTTAGTGAGGTTAAGTTAGTTTAGGTCAGGTCGGATTAGGTTAGGTTAAATCAGTTTAATTTCGGAGAGGTGTAAGGTCTTTGAAACAGTTCCCAACTCTCATATTTGTATCATTTACAATCATCAGTATGGCTGTCCGCCCTATGAGGTCTTTTAAAGATATAAATTACTGTCATAGAATATTGGTCACTGTCACCTGTCCGTAAAAACTATGCAGTCTTGTGTGGTGGCTTTCGACACATGTAAGGCACTTGACCAGATATGACATGACTCGACTGTTTCCAACTTTCCATTTGTTTATCCATGACTTTTCATTCAAATCGTTCCATATTGGTGAAGTTGGTGAAGATATTTCTTCCATCCCTGTCAATAATGGTGCTCTTCAGGTTCTGTCCTATCTCCTACTTTATTTATTCTTACTTTTCATATCGAACTTCTCTTCTGTTCATATAATTCTTATTCATAAGCCGATGACTCGACAGAAACTCATTTCAGATCTGCTCCTTTTTCTGCACATAAAGTTGCTTCCCATCTTAATCTTTTCAATTTGATTCTTGCAGATCTGGATGAACTCTCCAGTGAGAGGATCCAAACCTTGTTAAGTTCGATTCTTTCTACCAATCTCAATCTCAAAATCACCTTCTAACTTTTTTACCTTTTTCGATAGTTTTCCCCTCTCTCTTATTGACAATATAAACAACCTTTCCCTTAACATATACAAGAAAATAATGCTTATATTGTAGATACTAAAAAATTAGTTATCTGTAGTACTTACAATGGTAAGTATTTAAAACATAGATATTAAGGGTAAACCTTTTTAATAATGAGTGAGTGATATCCATACATCAATTATTTATTATTTGGTCAACAGTTTAAAAGAATAACAGAAAACATATGAACCGTATAATACTGTACATAAAAAACTCTTCAAACTCACAATTTTAAAAAATTGAGAATATAATTATATATATGTCGATCTTTCTAATTTTTTTTAGAAAAATTATATTTTTTACAGAGCTCATCCGTTGATTTAAAGAATTTAATGAAAGAGAGAAAAGATTTTGAACTTACAGTAATTCTTAAATAGATTTAAAGTATTCTCTCTCTCTCTCTCTCTCTCTCTCTCTCTCTCTCTCTCTCTCTCTCTCTCTCTCTCTCTCTCTCTCTCTCTCTCTCTCTCTCTCTCATTCTTTCCTTCTTTCTTTTTCTTTTTCTTTCTCATTCATTCTCTCTCTTTGAGTTACATATTTGAGAAATAAAAAGTTAAAATGAAAATTTTATTTCTAAATTGAGAAATGACTGAGTAATTTAAATCAATCAACTTTTACACATTCTTTTTATTATTTTAACATAAGTGGTAAGTCAAAAATATTGAACGTTTCAGATTTGTATTTGTTCTGCTTTTAGTAAAAAATTTAGCATTAGTTCAAACACGCACACATACACATAAACATATACACACGAAAACACCCACACCCACACCCACACTCACACACACACATATATATATATATATATATATATATATATATATATATATATATATATATATATATATATATATATATATATATATATATATATATATATATATATATATATATATATATCACCTTCTACTAAAATTTCCAATAGAATTATGGTAAAAGCCGAAAATCTGGTTACGTTAAAGGCCGACATATCTTGGTACACGGCGTTTAAAGGTGTGTAAGTCATAGGATGTTGGGAAAATAGATAAAGGGAGGGTGTTCCAGACTTTAACAGTAGAGTATATGTAAGTTTGAGTTTAGCGGTTAAGTCTGAGGTCAGAGAGTTGGACTGAAAAAGGATAAGACTGTATAGAATGACGTGTCGTAGGGGCCCTTCTCAATGGAGGAGGTATGCGACGAGAGAGTTCAAAAGAGCAGAGCAGTTTCCATTGTAATAGCGATAGTATAGAGAGAGTGACGCAACATTTCGTCGGGCAGAAACAGACTGGAGAGAATTAGTGAGAGCAAAAGATTTGATAAGACGAAAACCCCTAGACTCAACCTGCACAAGGAGAGCTGTATGAGTGGAATCATCTCGGATGTGTGAGGAGTATCCATACAGGGGAAACAACACACCAACGAAAATTAAGCAACCGGGGTGGAGAAAAGAAATTACGAAGGCGCCTCAGGACACCAAGCCTTTTAGAAGGTAGTTTAGAAAGTGAAATAATGTGATCCTTCCAAAGAAGATCACGAGAACATTAAGGACAGACGAAGCTTTGAGTTGTGTGTTTTCGAAGAAGATGTCATAGTTGTGTGGAAGGTTGTGTTATGCAGTGAGATGGAGAAACTTAGTTTTTTGAGGTATTGAAAAGAAACATGTTTTATATGCTCCGATTCAAAATCAATGGGAAAGATCAGTGGTCAGTTGCTCCAAGTCTTGCGTCTATTAACTTCTGTTGGGAGGAACGTCTTCAAATTGAAAAGAGTAATGAAGGGTGGAGTCATCGGCATAGGAGTGGATAGGTGATGAAGTAACAGAGAGAAGGTAAATTAATGAAAAGAAGAAACGTGTTGGGGATAGGACATATCCTTGAGGAACACTATTGTTAATAGATTCAAAGGATGAATGGTGGCCTTCTACAACAGCTGATATAGAACTACCGGAATGGAAACCAGAGAAAGGATAGATTCCAAAAATGGGAAGTTTTGAAATTAATGCATTGACTTTACCGAAAGCTTTAGATATACCCAGCGCAACAGCAAAACATTCACTGAAATGCCGAAGAGCGGAAGATCAAGAGTCAGAGAGAAGGAAAAGAAGATCATTGTAGAGCGGTTTTTACGAAAACCATACTGGCGATCAGAGATAAGATTAGAAGAATTGAGATGTTTCCAAAACTTTCTGTTAAGGATAGATTCGAAAACTTTAGAAAGAACAGAGGTTAAAGAAATGAGACGGTACTTATAGAATTGAGAGGAGTCAGCACAGGTTAAATGAGCGCACGTTTCCAACAGAAAGGGAGGGTTGAAGAAGAAAGATAGAGACAAAATAGTTTATCAAGGCAGGGTGCACAAGTTTGAGAACCACAGGACGGATACCATCAGGACCGTACCCTTCTTAGTGTTAAGCTGAGAGAGAGAGAGAGAGAGAGAGAGAGAGAGAGAGAGAGAGAGAGAGAGAGAGAGAGAGAGAGAGAGAGAGAGAGGGAGAGAAGAAATGACGTCTTTAGTAGATATTACAATTTAGGAAAAATGAGTTAGAGGTTGTTGGAAGAGTAGGAACATCTCCTCACTCGTCTAAGGTCGAATTAGAGGCAAAAAATTGAGCGAAGAGTTCAACTTTAGAGGAAGGAAAAAAGGCAGTTGTACCGTCAGAAGATACTAAAGGAAGAATGGGAAGAAGCAAAGTTAGAGTAAGTATTTTTTGTAAAATGACAGAAAGACGTGAGGAAGAAGAAGAACCAGAAAGATTATTGCATTTTAAAAGGAGAAATGAGCTTTTGATGTTGCGGAGAATAGATTTTGCACGATTCAGGAATAAAATATAAGTTGAATGAGTTTGTGGAGTTTGAAGACGATGGTTATCCCTTAAGTTAGCATCCCTGCGGCGGATAGCACGAGAGCAAGCAGTTAAACCAAGGTTTGTTAGGTTTCGTAGAAGAAAAAGAATATGGAACGTACGCCTCTATGCCAGAGAAAGTCACATCTATTATGCACTTTACACATTCCGAGGGATCCCTCCAAAAGAAACAGTAATCATTCCATGGGGATATCAGAAATGCACAACAGCAAGTCAGACCAGTTAATGGCACCAAAATGACAGAAACATCTCCTCGCCTAAGGCCGAACTTGCGGTACACTTGAAGAAAGTGAACAATAAACAGAGATAAGAAGGTGATCGGATGACCTCTGAGGAGGAAAGAGTTTAACAGTGTAAGGAGAATGATAAGAAGTTAGGAAAAGATCAAGTATGTTGGGTTCACCATCAAGACAGTCAAGAATACGGTTAGGAAGATGCACTAATTGCTCAAGGCTGTTCTGGATAGAAAGTTGTAGGCGAGTTCACCAGATGGATCATGAGAGCCAGATGAAAGCTTTTGGTGGTGGCGATCGTTGAAATCCCCTAAAATGATAATTTCAGAGAAAGTAGAAGAAGAAAGATGTATTCTATTTTAGACTGAAGATGGTCGAAGAATTTTTTATAGTCTGTAGAGTTAGGAGTAAAGTATACAGAACAAGGGAATTTCGTTGTAGAGTTGTTGCAAGAAAGTTTAATCCATAAAGTAGTGAATTCAAAAAACTTCAAATTAGAGACACGAGAAAAGACAATATTATTTCGCACTTTTGAGCAGCGTCCGTCTTTGACTGAAAACTGAGGATAGAGACAGTAGGAGAAAACGAAGTAGGGTTTGCTGTCAAAGCACTCAAACACCTGAGTTTCAGTTAAGAACAAGATTTGAGGTCTAGAAGAATAGAGGCGGCGTTCGACAAAGTGGAAATTAGGCAAGAGAGTGCGAATGTTGCAGAAATTAATGAAAAGAGAAGACCGTACATCAGGGCTAGCCGGCATCAAGTTCTTGGTGGCACCAATCCAAATGGTGTTAGGAGAAGAAGTAGATGAGGGGCACTGTTTGGATGCCACTCCTTCAAGCGTCTCTTAGGAAGCTTTTTTTCATAAATTTTGTTTTTATTTAAAGGTAATGTATGAGAAAGGGAATGTAAATTTGTGGGAACATGTGAAGGGAGGGTGGAAGGGGTAGTGGGAGCATAGAGACTCCAGAATGAGACGAGGGTGCACTAGAGACCCTCTGAGAAGGTGAAACGCGAAAAGGAACGAGCCAAAGAGCAACGGAGTGAAACAGAATGGTGTAGCCCACCTTATCACCTCATGGGTTTACCCAGTGAGTGGTAATTTCATCGTTTAGGACGGCACTACATCCTTCCTCAATATATATATATATATATATATATATATATATATATATATATATATATATATATATATATATATATATATATATATATATATATATATATATATATATCTAAAATAAGGAATTAGTTATAAATGTACCTGACTGTAAATTGCATTAAAAAAAAGGTGACATAAAATTAAAAGAAAGTGTCAAGAACCTTTTTGCTTTAGGAAGACACATTCATCTGTTTCAACGTTCTCAATTTACCGTTGTTAGACACCTCCTATATAAAGGACCAACATTTCTTTTTTTGGGAGGGGAGGAGGGGGGGAGAAAGAAATTTTCAAAAAAATATTCAGAAATATATATAAAAAAAATTTAAAAAGAAAAAAAAATTCCTTTAGCAAAAATCAGTCTGAGATATTATTCTAGAGAACGAAAACTCCAATTTTGCTTTCGGTTTATCCGATGTTAGTGATAAAGTACAAAGTCATTTTTTATATAAATATTTTTTATATAAATAAAAAAATTGGAAAAATAAATGTTAAAATACGAAGAAAGGAGAAAAAATATGAAAAATAAAAATGGAAAAGATATCATACTTAATAAAAAAAACTAAAATATAAAATATGATAATAGTTAAAGAATGAAGAGAAAATACAATAACAATCGTCTAACATGAAAAGATTGTAAAGAGGAGGTGAGCGGGTGGGGGTGGGGGTAAAGGGAGACGAAGGTGGGGGTAATGGGGAAGGGAGGTAAAGCTTAACAAGAGAGAAGTGAAGAAGGGAGCGAAGGGGTTGACACCTTAATAATAGATTTTACATTGCTCGAAAGAGATGAATTGTTCCATTTAAATATCAAATGGTCTTATATATACAAGATCATTTAAATATATATATATATATATATATATATATATATATATATATATATATATATATATATATATATATATATATATATTATATATATATATATATATATATATATATATATAATATATATAATATAATATTATATATATATATATATATATATAATATATATATATATATATATATATATATATATATATATATATATATATATATATATATATATATATATATATCACCATCATCCACACCGTCCAAACAGGTAGATGTCGGGCGCTACTCCTCCAGAATCTTCTCTACGCATTTCTGTCCTCAAACATTCGGTTCTCATCACTTCCCAGTGTTTTGCTCCTTCGTTGTATGGCTTCTGGCACCGCCTCCATCCATTTCTTCCTTGATCTTTCCGACGGTCTCCATTCCAGCATCTCTCTCAGCCTCTCTCCCTCCCCCATTTTCTTTACGTAACCAAACCATCTCAGCATGTTCCTTTCTACGCATTCCAAAGTTGATCAACCCCAAGTTCCTCTCACCAGTTCAGTCCTCATCCTTTCTCTCAGCGATACTTCCCTGATGACTCTGAGTACTCTCTTTTTGGCCCGCTCGATTCTGCTCTTATGTACTGCATGCATTGTCCAACATTTTGAACCGTACAATAATATTGGTCTCATTATTGTTTTTTATATTAGTACTTTCACTTTTGTTGGTATTCCTCTCTCCTTTAGTAGCTGATACAACATTCATACATTCTTTGAAAATCTTCCTACTCTCCCTTTATCTCGTCCTCTAGTTTTCCTTCTTCGTCGAACACTACTCCCAAGTATTTAAATTTACTCGCCTGCTTAAGTCTAGTCCCCTTTATGTTCACAACTATCTCTTCTCTCTCTTCCTATCCATTAAAATTACTTCTTTTTTCTCTCTGTTTATCTTCATGCTCATAGAGTCCTATGCATCATTCCAGCTATTCACAGGTTTCTGAAGATCCTCAGTTCCTGATGTTATTACTGTAGCATCATCCGCGTATACCAATATCTGTTCTCTATTCTCTCTTATGCATATTATTTTATGACAGCTATCCAGGAACAATGTTAAGAGCAATGGTGATAATACACTGCCCTGCCTCACCCCAGCTTTCATTCCAAACCATTTCTTGCTTCCTCCTCCTCTGAATAAATTTATAGACTTTTCGAACATGCTCTTAATAGCTGTTGATAATCTCTCCTGAATGTTGTACGCTGGGTATTCTAATACTCTCCACAGTCTTTACCTTTTTATCCTATCGAATGCTTTTTCTAAGTTAATGAATGCTGCATATGCTTTCATGTTCCATTCTGTTTTTCTCCGTCAACATCTTCATATGGAATATCACTTTTGCCATGCTTTTACCTGGTTTAAAACCATATTTCGGTTTCCAATTTTATCTTCAACCTTCATCCTCAATCTTCTCTCCAAGATCCTTTATTATATCTTACTAGCTCCTATTAACAACACTATTCCTCTATGATTTCCACATTATCTTCTATTTTTTTACTGCTTTCCTCCATTCAGTTAGTATCTTTTCTACTTCCCATACCTTGTTGAATATTAATGTTAACCATTTAGTTATTCCTTCACCTA
>SEYY01022029.1:155000-158324 GCA_009176605.1 Armadillidium nasatum
TCTATCTATTTATCTATCTATCTATCTATCTATTTCAAAACTGCCGAGATGCTGAATAGGAGGCAAGTCAGGTAGATATAAGGAATGACATAATATATTCAGCAATTCATCTTTAAAATAAAAGCAAACTTTTCATCGTTTAGTTGTCATAGCTATGACAACTAAACTCATTTCTTATGAGAATTTCCTCCTAGAGAAAGATTAAAATCCAAAGGTGTCACCTTGAAAAAAAAATCACTAAAATAACTTTATAGTTTAACATTGTGTTTTCAAATGCCATTTACTTCTATATTTGAATCATTGTTTGCTTGAGATAGACAGTCAGACAACTAGACATATCGAAAAAAAAAACTACTAAAAGAAATATAACATCTTAAAATTTATAGAGCGATCAGAGTGGAAACGAGCCATAAGGTTACAGAGAGAAAGTAAACACTGATAGATGGAAGCTTCTATCCAAAGCTTCGATTTGCCTAACACCACCACAAAGAATTGATCAAAATTTGAAAGTACAGAGACTATAGACTATAGATAATCAAATGGCCAAAGAATAGAAGAAAGCCAGAAGAGCATTCTTTAAAGAAACAGTACAGGAGTATCACTATATTTCGAAATCTTGTATGGACAAACTCGAAGATTTAAGTCGAAGATTTAAGAAAGAGCAGAGAATAAAGCAAAAAGTAATTAGTTATCGGGTTGGGAATTTTCACCATGTTTTAGCAGTAAACAACTGAATATGGATACACTCTAAAAAATAAATGGTCAATGTGCCATCAAAATGAACGCACCAAACTACTGGTTTTTTCTTTCAAAAAATGAACACACAATGAAAGTACAAAGTTTTTGAACGCAAAAACCAGTAGAATTTTGCGTTCAAAATTTTGACAGTTGTTTGATACGTCAAGTTTTGACCGAACAATCCTTTCATTAGATTGTTCGGTCAATATATATATATATATATATATATATATATATATATATATATATATATATATATATATATATATATATATATATATATATATATATATATATATATATATATATATATATATATATAATATAATATATATAATTTTAATTTATATATATATTATATATATATATATATATATATATATATATATATATATATATATATATATATATATATATATATATATATATATATATATATATATATATATATATATATATATATATATATATATATATATATATATATATATATATATATATATATATATATATATATATATATATATATATATATATATATAATATATATAATATAATATATATATAATATAATATATATATATATATATATATATATATATATATATATATATATATATATATATATATATATATATATATATATATATATATATATATATATATATATATATATATATATATATATATATATATATATATATATATATATATATATATTATTATTTTAAAGCCATGAGTATTTTAACACTTCGAAAATAAAAGTTACTGCAACAAAAACGCGCTGTAGTGTAACAAAAATATCAATATAAGCCAAAAAATGAAAATATACATATAATACTGCTTATACTAGTGTATATTTTTATATTATTTACACAAAAAATTTTAATACTATATAATATGCACATAAAAAATGAAACCATATACTATTGTTTATAAAAATAAATTCTACTATACATATATGTAGCAATTAAAAGGTAATTTCATAAAACCCACAAACGTGCCAGCAGAAATAATTTTTTTGCTGTTCCAGCACTTTTATTTTAATGCCTAATTACAAAACTGGCAAAAAAAAAAAAAAATAAATAAATAATTAAACTGCTCTTTGCTCAGGTCTCAACCATAAGTTTAAACTTAAATTATCCAAAACTTTGACACAATAACACTGCCTTTAATGGCTTCTTTTTTAATTAATGGTGAGATTCAAGCTCAATGAATATAAAACGAATGCATCTCTACCATAAAACTACTAGCTCCACAACCCTGGTTGTAACTTTCATTTTTTACTCCTCAATTATTGAATATCTTCCAATCCAAATCTAAACCAGTAAAATAGAAGCATGGACAATCTCTTTTTTGGAATAACTTCCGGAATACCTTCTTCTAATAAATTTCCACTTCCATCCGCATTGTGAGATGTAATGTTCAAAAAATTTTATTACATCTAAGCTGTTCTTAAGCTCTAAATTTTTAACTTTTTCCAATAGACGTAATAAGGTACACCGCATATCGTCAAATGTAGAAGTTAATAACCGAATCTGATAAGTTATCTGAAAAAAAAAAAAAAAAAAAAAAAAAAAAAAAAAAAAAAAAAAAAAAAAAAAAAATTATATATATATCCTGAATAGAATCGTCTACTAACATGAGAAGATTTAAAACCCATTGTGATATGAGGGTTTCAAAGATAATTTTTACAAAATCAAGGATATTTATATTGTTCAAAGAGTTGACGAAACTTATTGAATAAATAAGATGGTCAAATGCTTTCCAAGAGGAGATTTGTAGAAGTAAAGTTTTTAAAGAATATTAGAGAACACACACAGTTAAACTCTCCCACCCAAAAATCAAGTAATGAACAACAAAAATAAAGTCGTAAATTTGAAATGAAGAGGCATTACAGGTGTAAAAAATAGAGTTTGAAAATGAGTATGAAGAGAAATTATAGGGCAGAGTTGCAAGCCACTTCTTCCTCATAGTTCTTAAGGGCAAAAAAAAAATAGTGAAGATCGAAAGGTAGCATATGAAATTTCAATTATCAAGGAAATGAAAACTAATTAAAATTCAAGGATTTTAAACAGGACATGTAAAAGATATATGATCTTTGATCACTTAAAAAACGCAATAATGAAACATTTACTTAAGTTGTTATGGTTAAGACTCACACAGTTGATCTGTTCATACAATTAAGATCTCAACAAATAAGAGTGAAAGAACATTTATTATTTCCAAAAAAAAAATATGAAGACCGTATACATAACTGAAGTATGTAATATTTGTCTTCAGTTTTCTTAATGGTACGTAGGTTTTTATAGCTTCATGTATTAAGAGTATTATGAATTTCTATAAAATAAAAATGATAATACCATATTTGTTTAAAGAGAAATGAATATTTGGGTAAGATTTTAATAAAGTTATTACCAATCTACAGTAGCATTATATGAAAAAATAATGCGACTTTAATAAACTTACTGCTTTGAATGAAGCAAATATTCTGGAATAGTTTCCGAGGCATAGTTTAATCTTATATCCTTATCTTCCAGCAATTTATCCAAGAGGATCTGAAGGTTTTGGTGAAGCAATTTGTAA
>SEYY01022030.1:25000-27500 GCA_009176605.1 Armadillidium nasatum
ATATATATATATATATATATATATATATATATATATATATATATATATATATATATATATATATATATATATATATATATATATATATATATATATATATATATATATATATATATATATATATATATATATATATATATATATATATATATATATATATATATATATATATATATATATATATATATATATATATATATATATATATATATATATATATATATATATATATATATATATATATATATATATATATATATATATATGCAATATCAGAGAGCAGAGTGCGGTATAGTGAGGGATGACGAAAAATATTTCCAGTTAGAATGTCTTTATATACGGGATCCACTCTTTCATTTCTGACGTTTCACTTGAACCAGTGAGAATGTCTATATTTGAAGGATCCTCTTCTTGAATTCATTTGAATAATGGATGCTATGAAAATATATTTAAAGAACAAACTCCGTAGCTAATCATATTTAATAAATTTTATGTAAATTATAGATGGTGAAAAACAGGCTAATATATTAGTAAGTAAACTTTATTAATATTTCTATTATTTAATATACTGACAAAGTTTTTGGTGACATTTTGCTACATAAATAAAGGTCACAGACTGCCCATCATGAGCAATTAATGACGACACGTGCCTTATATATATATATATATATATATATATATATATATATATATATATATATATATATATATATATATTATATATATATATATATATATATATATATATATATATATATATATATATATATATATATACATAAATGGTAATACTTTATCAGATCTCGTGGAATTCACATTCAATTATTAGCGGCTCATTATATTCAAAATTTATTATATATTCAAATGAAACTCAAAGCTTTCAATAAGCAATTTCCCATCGATAATATTATTTAAAAATGAACACTGAATCCTAAGACGTATTAATGAAAGAAAAAAAGAACTTCACTACAAAACTATAAGAAACTAATCATCTGTCGCTGTAGTTGTAAAGCTATATAATCTCCTTATAACAAAAAGCTAATAAAAAAGATAGATAATTCTATCATTAAAAAGAAATGTGATCGTTAAAAACGATTGCAAAGGAAGCTAAAGTATATTGGAAGGAGTAAGTAACCAGGAATATAATTACTTAAAAAAAAAAAAGGTATATTAATTACATTGTTGTGTAGTCTAGTTCATTTTAATATATCTCCATAAAAATCAGACTTAGCCTCCTAGCTATGTTTTATAAATGCTCTAATACAGTTTAGCACACTTAAATGTAACATATTTTATATAGAATTTAAAGATGTTTACAGTTTACTAAGTTGAAGAGTGTATGGTACAACTTCATTTATCAGAAGAAGCTATTAGTCGATAGAAAGAGCTAAAAAAGTTGCTAAATCTTATAAACCTAAATCAAGTTTGGCTTTAAAAAGGGGTAAAAATTTTTAATTTAGGAAACATTATTGGATGAAGATATTTAAATGTTTAAAACAATTTTTTTGGCATGTTTTATGATATGTTTTGCTAATGTTTCAGCATTAAAAAAGTTTATATTTACATTTTTAATTATAATTAAAATTTAAAGAGCAATTTGAAGTTATTACTTTCAAATAACTATGTCAGACGTGGTAGCATAGAGTAATAATAATAATAATAATAATAATAATAATAATAATAATAATAATAATAATAATAATAATAATTATTAATAATAATAATAATAACAATAATATATAATAATTATTATAATAATAATAATAATAATAATAATAATAATAATAATAATAATAATAATAATAATAACAAAGCAACCTTGAATAATTTTACTTTCTTCCAACTAAAAAGTTAATATCAGAAAGATCAACCAAATTATATATAATGGCTAATATATATATATATATATATATATATATATATATATATATATATATATATATATATATATATATATATACGAGAATTACTCTTACTCAAAAGAAATACATAATAATTATATAACACATGTATCTTTAATATAAATAAAAATGTAGTAGCGCAATTTTTTTCATTTTTTTTTTATCTCTGACACAATCATTCAAAATTTTATTGTTAGATAATTGTTGTAAGATATTTTAGCCTGATAAGATTCAAAAGATCTTCCATAAATAATTGATGCCTAGGAGAGGTAACCATAATATTATTTCCATAAGAGTTGCCGTACTCTCTTTTAAACATGCATATATTTACTGTAGGTAATCAAATGTGTATACATAGTTTTCGTGTTTATTTACAGTAATGTAAGTGCTCAATGTTTCTGGTAACTATTACGTATTTCACGTTTTGCTGTCAATAATTTAAAAAATTCTAGACTATTGTTATTTAAGTTGGAGGGAGGACAGATATGGAGGATTTTCATTTTTTTCCAGCAATTTCTGTGCTCTGGAAATCTCTTTCGATTTCTCTCTTTTTCTCTTAATATAATAGTTGATCTCATTATAATAATTACCGTTTTCAA
>SEYY01022030.1:32500-37500 GCA_009176605.1 Armadillidium nasatum
CCCAGTGGGCTCTTCGCAATCTCATATCACAAAGGTTGTTAAGGTGGCCTCAAAGAAGCTTGGTGTTAAATTACATGAGAAGCATCCTACTCCTTTTTCATGAGAAGCATCCTCCTCCTTTTAAATGATATATATATATATATATATATATATATATATATATATATATATATATATATATATATATATATATATATATATATATATATATATATATATATATATATATATATATATATATATATATATATATATATATATATATATATATATATATATATATATATATATATATATATATATATATATATATATATATATATATATATATATATATATATATATATATATACCTTGAATATAAGTGCTCTCTCAACCTTTTCAGAAGTTGTAATCAAATCTAAAAACTTGGTAAACTAGTATTTCATCCCTCTATCAACCTCGGAATCAGAATACCTAAGGGAAAATTATTTGATAATAAAAAGTTTTTTGAAAAACATGTATTCCTTATTTTTTCATGATCTTGGCAATAAAATGATTTTTTTTTTTAATTTATATATAATTTTTTCATTAAATATATTTCATTTGAGAGTTGTTACTGAATTTGTGTCTATGGTAAAAAATATTTGTCTTTTGAAAACAATGATTTAAGAAGCATATTATTATTAAATTTTAATTCCTATACAAATCCAATAGATGGCTATAGATGCCACTTTTTCCAATATATATAAATATATATATATATATATATATATATATATATATATATATATATATATATATATATATATATATATATATATATATATATATATATATATATATAGTATCGCGCTTGCTTTGGGTAATTAATCGTTGGAGAAGTTTCCTGTGACCCAGAGGGTCATAGATTCAGGACCACTTCTTTGAAGAAAACAGAAACGGAGTGTTAAATAATATAAATTAAATAACGTTCTGAGTAATAGAACGATAGAATAATAAAAATTAAAGGAATATCTTATATATATATATATATATATATATATATATATATATATATATATATATATATATATATATATATATATATATATATATATATATATATATATATATATATATATATATATATATATATATATATATATATATATATATATATATATATATATATATATATATATATATATATATATATATATATATATATATATATATATATATATATATATTTAATAATATATAATATATATTCAATATATAATATATATCCCAATTATTCAAATTTTATTTGCAATTATAGATTTCAATATATCATATATAGCCATATATTCTGATATAAACGCACATCTCATATATTCAATAAAAAAAAATATCCCAATTACAAAAAATTAGATTTCAATTGCCTATCTGATCGCACATCTCATATATTCAATAAAAGCTGTATTTCAAAATCAGTAAAATTAAGAAGAGTTGTCCCTCAAGATGCCATTTTATTCTCACTCCAATTTTATTTGCAGCTGAAATGTACATCCCTCAGACCAAAGATTTAAAATTAATAACATTCTCAGATAAAATATCACTAATTATTCAAAGCTCACCTCCAATATTAGAAAAAGTGAAATTTCATGGCAACTATAAACATTACATTCATCCATCAACTAGTAACATGACTCAACACTATCAGAATGACTATCGCTCAGAAAATTATCCATTCATATTTAATCATAATGGACACTAGACCTCTCACCACAAACAGTTAAAACAAAATAATGTCATATTTCAATGCAATATTTCAAAACGAAAAGGTGTCTTATCAACAACACCTTCTAAACAAACACATCCATACATTCAGCACACAAGTATTTCAATAGAATATAATTCAAACACTTCAATATGTCCAGAATGAGTATGTGTCATCACCAACATTCACAATTCAGTTTTAAAGCACAAAACCCCACATCACCATAATGTCAGAGATGATCTCAAGAATTAGAACTGCAGAAAACCACTTTTTGAGAAACCTCAAGCTAACCCCTCTCAGATTTCAATTACAAATTACTTTCGCTAGAAACTTTTGGGAAAGTCCGAAGAAGGTTGAAGAAAACTGAAGCTGTGAAAATTAAAGGAAGAACTATATATATATATATATATATATATATATATATATATATATATATATATATATATATATATATATATATATATATATATATATATATATATATATATATATATATATATATATATATAATAAAAAAATTTTTGCTAATCACACCACAATATATTGAAAGTTCAGTCACGAAAATAATCATTACAAATAACTCACATTCAGTAAAGTATCATTATTATTAGTAGTAGTAGTAGCAGTAGTAAAAGGAAAAATAATATTTTCACTTTAATTTGCATTTTAACCATTATTATTATTATTATTATTATTATTATTATTATTATTATTATTATTATTATTATTATTATTATTATTATTATTATTATTATTATTATTATTATTATTATTATTATTATTATTATTATTATTATTATTATTATTATTATTATTATTATTATTATTATTATTATTATTATTATTATTATTATTATTATTATTATTTTCATTATTATTATTACAATCATTAAATTGAGAATAGTATTTAATTTAAAAAGGTGACCTACATAAATCCTCCATAAAATTAAAATATTAGGCTGACCAACATCCAAAGAAAGAAACTCTTTTTTAGCGATTTTTTGACTCTTAACCTTTGGCTCGTAAGTGTTTAAATTTAACATTATTTTCAATAACATTTTGATAACAAATGCTTAATAATATATTTATAGGTGCTCTACCCAAACCTAATCGAGTAGGCGTTATAATCGTTCCCTCTCTTTATATATATATATATATATATATATATATATATATATATATATATATATATATATATATATATATATATATATATATATATATATATATATATATATATATATATATATATATATATATATATATATATATATATTATATATATATATATATAACAATATATATTATTGTAATCATTTTCTGCAAACCCCTTCACAAAGAGATTATCCTTATTGTTGGTATAAATCATAGTTTAACCTTTTCTTAATTCATGTTTTGAATGTCTCTCCACAATCGATCTCACGATCTTTCTTGGAAAAGAAAATCACAGGATTTATAATGTAAGAAAATATTCAAAAATCTTAACTAGATGAATAATAAGAATACATGATTTTGAAATTTGAAATGATATACGGCATATATTTGTCCTAATTACTGGCATATTCATATATATATATATATATATATATATATATATATATATATATATATATATATATATATATATATATATATATATATATATATATATATATATATATATATATATATATATATATATATATATATATATATATATATATATATATATATATATATATATATATATATATATATATATATATATATATATATATATATATATATATATATATATATATATATATATATATATATATATATATATATATATATATATATATATATATATATATATATATATATATATATATATATATATATATATATATATATATATATATATATATATATATATATATATATATTATATATATATATATATATATATATATATATATATATATATATATATATATATATATATATATATATATATATATATATATATATATATATATATATATATTATATATATATATATATATATATATATATATATATATATATATATATATATATATATATATATATATATATATATATATATATATATATATATATATATATATATATATATATATATATATATATATATATATATATATATATATATATATATATATATATATATATATATATATATATATATATATATATATATATATATATATATATATATATATATATATATATATATATATATATATATATATATATATATATATATATATATATATATATATATATATATATATATATATATATATATATATATATATATATATATATATATATATATATATATATATATATATATATATATATATAATATATATATATATATATATATATATATATATATATATATATATATCCATATAATGTATGAAATGAGTGAAAGTATGTAGAGTTTAATAATAATATTAATAATAATAATAATAATAATAATAATAATAATAATAATAATAATAATAATAATAATAATAATAATAATAATAATGATAATAATAAAAACAGTAATAAAAATAATAATAGCAGTAATAGTAATAATCATAATAATAATAATAATATTAATAATAATGATAATAATATAATGACAATAATTAGATTCTTGCTGTGGAAATATTTGCGAGTTTAAAATATTTTAGAAAATAGACATTTTATTATTTTTTTTTACTTTGTGGGGGGAGGGAGGGAATTATATTCACAAAGCAATATTGTGAAATATTACACATTAGACACATTTTTCTCTTTAAAAATTTTTTTTTCCCATTACGAAAAAAAATTAAAAAACAGAAAATATTGTCCAAGTATTTTCGATATTAAGTCCAAATGGGGTGGGGAGAAGAGGGGGGGGGAGGAATATAATCGCAATTCGATCTATTAACTCTATTACAAACTCCCTCTCATGACTAACTCTGTGAAGGTGTATCTAAACATCTCAAATATTCTCCGCTAATAAATTATTATCATAGAACTCTTCCAAAATTGCTTAAATTTAATACGTCTTAAAAAATGATTACGAATGATAAGCCTCATTAGCATCTCATTTAATAGTTCATTTATTCCTGTGAAAAGTGACCAGTCATCAGTTAAGGGCAATAATCATTAAATTAAGTACATTTAATGTTATCAAAATGTGTTTGGAGGATTTCGAGGATTTGGAGGATTAGACACATTATGATAGTGGGATTAATAAACACTTAAGAGCAGGTTTACTATTACTTAACTAACA
>SEYY01022030.1:42500-50000 GCA_009176605.1 Armadillidium nasatum
AGTACCATCCTGTAGTACCATATATATATATATATATATTATATATATATATATATATATATATATATTATATATATTATATATATATATATATATATATATATTTATTATATATTTTAACAACAGCAACAACAACAAAAACGACAACAGCATAATTTTATTCATTTAATAAGATGAATTTTTCTTAATTCATCCTTATAAGATATTCTTATCTTATTTAATCCTTGCCACTTTATCTGGTTTTTAATAATAAAAAAAAGCATCATAAGATAATAATGTTTTTTTTTTGTTCTTTTTCTCTATCTCATCTCATCAGGTTTTTTAATCAAAGAAAAAACACACCCTCAAATTTAGTGAAGATTTTTAATGTTTTCATTAATAATTTAGGATATAAAAAAAAAACAACTTATAATCATTTTATCTACAAACTAGTTCCAAAGGTTTTAAAAAGAAAATTCTTCTTCATTTCTTTTTGCTCAAAAAAAAAAAAAAAAAAAAAAAAAAAAAAAAATCATGAATTTAGAAATTCAGAAATCTTTCACTGTTAGATTTTTTCTCTTTTTCGTTTCTTACTCTTTAGAAAAACATAAAAATAAAAAAAAATGCAGAAAAAACTTTACAAAAAAAAAAAAAGAAAAGAAAATTTTTTTTTTTTAAAAAAATACAAAAAAAAAAAAAAAATAAAAAATAAAATAAAATAATAATAATAATACTACTCTCTTACTTTTGTGGAAGCCTCTTTATTATGTTTTGCGAATAGTGTAATCACTTAAATAGATCGATACACTTGTTTTTATTATAATACCTTTTAAGATTTCAAATGTTCCAATGTTATCCTGCTGTTATTGCATGTTTAAATAAATTGTGTATAAAGTTATGTATGTGTGTAATTATTTTTTTTATTTTTATCAATAAATAAAGCTTACACCTCACGGGCATGGCCCCATTACAGGATGGTATACTAAATATTCTTGCTATGTATGTATGTATGTTTGTATGTATGTATAAATAAGAATATATAACACAATAAAATAACTGTTATGATATCAAAAAGTAGTAACTATTCTATCGAGAATAATATAGTTATAAATTCATAATATAATCCATAAAATAATTTAAGACACTTAAATACAGGCATTTATTTACCCTGAAAAATTCATTTTTTAAAAACTCTCAGTATATAATATCTGCTTTAAGATAACCCTGTATACACTATAAATTTTAGGATGACCCTGTATATTACACAATCTTTAGTATAATATAGTTAATATAAAAAAAGTTTAAGGTTAACTCAATGCATTGTAAAAACTTTAAGATTATATAATAGTTTCAGGTTAATCTTGTGCATAATACTGACATTAGGATGTCTCTGGATAATGCGTACAATAGTCTTTAGGATGCCCCTGTATATTGCAGGTTTTAATATCACTCTGTATGTATTCACGTATAAAACTCACTTTAGTATGCTCCTATATAACACACTTTAGTTTCGTTCTAATTACGAAACACAACCTTTGCAATCAATCTGCATAATTTATTGTTTAGGATCACCCTGTCTATAATAGATCTTTAATACGACCCTGTATTTGCATAACCTTTGCCCATCTAAAATAAAATTAAACCGTACGATTATAAGTTCCCATTTTCTTTTTTTTTCTTTTTTTATAACAATTCCCGTTTTCTTTTTTTTATCGATGATCCCATTTTCTTTTTTAACAATCCTTGTCCTTTTTTAAAAGGATATCTTAAATAAATTAGAAATGATTGCAACACTGATACACATTCCTGTCTTCGAGAATATTATTTGCATATTCGTAATTGTTAGAGGAAGAAAAACTCGTCCAGTAGAAAAACCTTGTGGCCAATTGGAAGAATAAATTAATAACAAATGATATATAACGGATCTGTTACTGTTTTTTTTTTTATTTTTATTATTTTTTGCATTACTATATTTAGCAATAAAAACGAAATGCTTGATTTTATTATTATTATTATTATTATTATTATTATTATTATTATTATTATTATTATTATTATTATTTCGATAAACTCATATTTCATCATTGCATTACATATGCCAATAAATAAATACTCAGTTGTATATCGATAATTACTTGCTTAAAACTTAAGCAAAATTATTTATAAGCAAACAAAAGCTATATATATATATATATATATATATATATATATATATATATATATATATATATATATATATATATATATATATATATATATATATATATATATATATATATATATATAATATATATATAGAGAGAGAGAGAGAGAGTAGAGAGAGAGAGAGAGAGAGAATTTTGAGAATTTTGTTTTTTTTTTTTAAAAAATTTAATAAATTTATAAAAATATTATATATATATATATATATATATATATATATATATATATATATATATATATATATATATATATATATATATATATATATATATATATATATATATATATATATATATATCAAAGCTTGGAACTTCGGCGATTAAATACGCTACTGCGCAACTGCGCTAGCCGCGTACAACCGGAAAAGTAGCGCTTTTGAGCAGTTGCGCAGACGTCATGAAAAATCGCGGTTTCAGTAGCCATCAAAAAATTTTCGAGCGACTTAATTGCGCGACTTTTGAAAACTTCAAAATATTTATAGTTTCCAAAAATATTTTTGGCCGTAATTTTTTTTTTTTTTTTTTTTTTTTTTTTTTTAATCTTCTAACTGAAGTGCTAACTTTTTTTTTTAGTCTAACTAGTAATCATTTAATCAAAGTAAAAGTTAATTTGATACGATTATACAAATATATATATATATATCTCTAAGTATTTCCGATTTATTTCACCCAGTAACTTAATTTGATGTTAAAAATCTTTTAGCTTTAATTATTCACCAAAAGCAGAACCGATGCGTTTACTCCCGGTACGTTAAACAGAACTGTATTGAATATATTTTAGTTTTTATGAATTTAAGTTATTGAGGAGATAGACTGCTGGTGAATAACCTCTATGCAATTAATAGAATGATTGATTGATTGATTACTAATGATTTGTTAATGATTATTTAATTTATTTTGCATTCATTATAAAATTAGATATATAATGTTGAAAAGTTTTTCAACCATAATAATTCGTATGGCAAGGCTTACCATTCTTGGTTTTTCTCCTTTCTCTTCTTTATTCATTTATTTGCTCCTTACAGTTATAGTACAAGTCAGACTGTATGTTTAAATTATAGTTTCTGTTTATTTCTTTGCTTTATTATTTATCGTTTAGCAATTATTATTGGGTCATTTATATTTTAAGATTATTTTTCTTAATATTTTAAGTATATATTATCTCTATATAATTATATTAATATCGTATATTTAACACTTAAAATAATATTTTTTTTTTGTTTAGTTTTAGCTATCTTCTATTTATTTTGTGATAAAATTAATCTACAAATATTATTTTATATTTTATATTATAAATATTATTCTAATTGTAAAATAATCCTTTATCAAAAATGAATTAAATGCTACCTACCCCTCCCGCACGTCTTTCAAATGCTGAATATCGATCGGCAAAGCCATATTTTGACAGGTGTTTCTTTTAATTAAATCTTATTATTATTATTATTATTATTATTATTATTATTATTATTATTATTATTATTATTATTATTATTATTATTATTATTATTATTATTTTTTGTTTATATAATCATTCCTCAGCGTTCATGGAGTCAACTGAAGTCTCAGACGAAATAGACTTTCTAATGAGTAGTCAAAATAATTCTGAAGGGAGGCAGGATGAATTAGGTGGTCCTTAAAAAAAAACCTTGGACTGCTGGAAGAGAATCCACACAAAGACTCCTCATACCAAGGACATCTTTTCCTTTCAACATTAGCAGATTTTTGTCAAATTGCTCATAAAGCACAACACACCCCTCCCTAGTTCTGCTGCTGTAGAGAGAATATTTGGTGTTGGTGGGGAAATTTTGAAGCCAAAGAGGTCCTCCTTAACTGCTTTTAAATTTGAGTAGCTTGTCTTTATGAAAGGAAATATGGATCTCTTGTCCTTTGAAGAGGACACGGAAGACGAAGAGGAAAATCTTGAGGTTCAGTAATGTCATATTATTTATATATAAATGATTTAAAATAAAGTTTTCGTATATATATATATATATATATATATATATATATATATATATATATATATATATATATATATATATATATATATATATATATATATATATAAAATAACAATAATAATAATAAAAGAGATGAACCCCTACAGCTTGTCTGGCATCTTCTTGAAGCATTAAAAATCAGTAGCCGAACATGAATTTCGTGACTGGAATAAATTAAGATTGTCGGTTTTCTAGGCCTGTCCTTACATTTTTAATTTTTAAAATTGTGGGTTATAAAGTCCAACTATTAAATAGTACATATTAATTTTAATATCCAAGTTCTATAATCTTAAACTAAATTAATAAACCTGAACTCTCTCTCTCTCTCTCTCTCTCTCTCTCTCTCTCTCTCTCTCTCTCTCTCTCTCTCTCTCTCTCTCTATTTATCTATCTATCTTTCTCACTTTCTCTCTCTAAATTTCTTTTTTAAAATACTCGTTTTAACATAAGTCATGGGCCAGAACAATCATATTGTATATTTAACTGCATATGAATGTAATAGATATTATTATTATTATTATTATTATTATTATTATTATTATTATTATTATTATTATTATTATTATTTTATTATTATTATTATAATAACCATTATTATCATCATCAATGTTTTATTGATAATAATTTTTTTATCATTATTATTATTATTATTATTATTATTATTATTATTATTATTATTATTATTATTTATAATATATTAAATTAAAACGTTTCATTAAAAAAAAAAATCGTTACTCTCATCAGTGATAAAAAAAGAACGTTTTAATTAAGGAAAATACTTAAAAAAATAAAAAAATAATATATACGAGTTTAGTGTCAGATTTTGGAAAGTACAAAAACTTGTAAATAAAAGAATTAATTTATAAACTTGATCATGGGTATCGAGATCCTGAAAAGCTCCGCTCAATTAGAAGGCTTTCGAAAATTAGATATTAAAAATGGGATTTCCTTATATTTTTCGCCCAAATTTTTTGCATATGCACGCGAACACGCATACACACACATACCCTCGCATATATATATATATATATATATATATATATATATATATATATATATATATATATATATATATATATATATATATATATATATATATATATATATATATATATATATATATTATGAGTGTGTGTGTGTATGTGTGTGTGTGTTTGTGTGTGCAAATGAAAGGATGTTCATGAATTTGAAGAAGGACGATTCTTACAGGCTTTTCATATACTGTAGAAAGTAGGAATGAGAATAGAATTCAAGCATGAAAAGAGAGCGATAGGATAACCTGTTTGTAAAGACCAGAGTCAAATCTCTCTTCAAAGGAGCAAGAATGAAACCAGATTATTGGAAAGAAAAGTTCCCAAACAATATTAATAATACAGGAAGAGTGAAACGGATGTTTCAAAGACTGAGAGCGAATTGTGAGAATTAGTGTTACGAAAAGCTCTAGACTCCAACATCTCTAGATCTTTACGAGTTGAAAGACCATAGATGCGAAATCCATATTCTGAAGAGAAAAGCCGATGGTAATAAAAAAAACACACACACACACACACACACACACATATATATATATATATATATATATATATATATATATATATATATATATATATATATATATATATATATATATATATATATATATATATATATATATATATATATATATATATATTAGTATGGATCGGATGTCATATTTTCCAATTTGCGGATGCGGATGCGGATGCGGATGTTGAATTTTGGAGAAGTGCGGATGCGGATGCGGATGCGGATGTTGAATTTTCGAAAGTGCGGATGCGGATGCGGATGCGGATGTTGAATTTTCGAAAGTGCGGATGCGGATACGGATGCGGATTTGTAATTTTCGAAAAGTTCGGATGCGGATGCGGATGTTAATTTTGATGAGGATGCGGATGCGGATGCGGATGTTAATTTTGATGAGGATGCGGATGCGGATGCGGATGCGGATGTTAATTAAATATATATATATATATATATATATATATATATATATATATATATATATATATATATATATATATATATATATATATATATATTATATATATATATATATATATTTCACTATCACTTTCCCACTTTCGTGAGGTGGTGCCCGCACAATTCCCTTACAACATAACTATTCTTACCTTTCAACGCTTTCACCACCTCCCTCCATCTGTCTCCACAAATCTTCTACCCTCGTCTAAACTCAAATTCCTTCCATCAAAATCACTCTCACTCCATCCATCCATCTCCACTTCGGCCTTCCCCTCCCCTACCCTTCCCCTATCTACATCGGATCTACGTACCTTGCCAACCATTCTGTTCTCTTTCATTCTTCACATATGTCCAAACCATTTTAGCACATCCTAATCAATTACACTCTTCTTCCATTTACACATCTCCCTTATTCTTTCATTCCTAATCCTATCAATCCTTCTCAATTTATATATCGCTCTCAAATCTTTCATCTCAAAGACATTGAAACTTTTTCTCGACCGAGCACTTATCGTCTATGTTTCACACACATACAATACAGAAGGTGAACACATACATTCAAACATTCTTATCTTTATTTCTTTCGAAATTTTTCCTTTCTTCCATACTTTTCTTAGGCCCCCCCAATACTTTCATTCCTTCTACCACTCTGTTCTTTATTCCTTTTTCCGTCCCACCCTTACCTTCCCCCCAACATTACTAGATATTTGAATTCATTCACCTCCTCAAGTTTCCATTCTCACACTTCTACAAACCAATTCCTCCCTCCACATTTCCTCATCCCCACCTCCAATCCTCATAACTTTATTCTTCGCTGGATTGAATTTCAATCTCGTGTTTGCACATTTCCTTCAAACTCTCTCACAAGTATTCTCATCTTTTCTCCAGATTCTGCCACCAACACATGCCGCATCATCTGCAAAAAGTAAAACATTCACTTCACATTCAAACTCCATATTTCTCAATGTAATACTCTTCCCTTCTCTCTCCATTTTTCTAAGTAAACCATTCATCAATAGATTAAATAACATGGAGATATTACAAACCCCTGTCTCAATCCCACTCCTATGCTAAACCAATCCGATAGTTCTCTCTTCACCCTCACTCTTGATCTACAATTCGCATATATATATATATATATATATATATATATATATATATATATATATATATATATATATATATATTATATATATATATATATATATATATATAATATATATATATAATATATTATATAGTGATGGATCGGATGTCATATTTCTAATTTGCGGATGCGGATGCGGATGCGGATGTCAAATTTAATGCGGATGCGGCGGATG
>SEYY01022030.1:60000-62500 GCA_009176605.1 Armadillidium nasatum
TATATATATATATATATATATATATATATATATATATATATATATATATATATATATATATATATATATATATATATATATATATATTATATATATATATATAATATATATATATATATATATATAATATATATATATATATATATATATATATATATATATATATATATATATATATATATATATATATATATATTATATAATATATATATATATATATATATATATATATATATATATATATATATATATATATATATATATATATATATATATATATATATATATATATATATATATATATATATATATATATATATATATATATATATATATATATATATATATATATATATATATATATATATATATATATATATATATATATATATATATATATATATATATATATATATATATATATATATATATATATATATATATATATATATATATATATATATATATATATATATATATATATATATATATCTAATATTCTTAAACCAATTCTAACTAATCTTTCAAACTATCTAACTATTCTTCTAACGCTTCATCTATCTGACTCTCTATCCATCTATCTATCTATCTATCTATCTATCTATCTACTTATCTATTCATTTATCTATCAATCTATCTATCTATCTATCTATATATCTATATATCTATTAATCTATCTATTTACCTTTTCATCTATTTATCTATCTATTCATCTATCTATCTCTCTATCTCGCTATCTATCTATTTATCTATCTATCTTGTTATTCTGATATTCTAGCTTTGAAGTTAGCCCGTCTAGAATTTGTATTCATTTGTTATATTTTACTAATTTATTGTTAATTTAATTATAATCATTCCCAATATCATTAATATTATAATTATCATCATCATTATTATTATTATTATTATTATTATTATTATTATTATTATTATTATTATTATTATTATTATTATTATTATTATTATTATTATTATTATTATTATTATTATTATTATTATTATTATTATTATTATTATTATTATTATTATTATTATTATTATTACTATTATTATTATTATTATTATTATTATTACTATTATTAGTTATATTAAGGAGTAGATAGGAAAGTCTAGCAATCTGTAAGGGGCTTCAAGGACTCAAAAATATTTTCCAAAGAATTAATGATTACTTCATTATATATATATATATATATATATATATATAATATATATATATATATATATATATATATTATATATATATATATATATATATATATATATATATATATATATATATAATATATATATATATATATATATATATATATATATATATATTATATATATATATATATATATATATATATATATATATATATATATATATATATTATATATATATATATATATATATATATATATATATTATGTTAATTTTTATAATATTTTTTATCCTTATTATTGCTGTTAAATTTATTATTTTTTTATTATTATTATTATTATCATTATTATTATTATTATTATTATTATTATTATTATTATTATTATTATTATTATTATTATTATTATTATTATTATTATTATTATTATTTTTATTATTTATTATTATGTTCTGAATGATTGATTAACAAATGCCCTTTTCATTTTTATTATAATTATAATTTATTATATGAAAAATTATGGGCATATGTCTACTTACAACGTATTTCAACAATAAACTAACTTTGTTTATCCCCTCAGACCCCTGTATTTAAAGGGACATATCTGAAACCGTATCTATATATCTATCAATCTAATGGATAAATTTATAGTTTCAGTGACATATTGACGGCCCACATTTATTATCTTCACTTGACAGACCTATGACTGTAAGGGTTATATATATATATATATATATATATATATATATATATATATATATATATATATATATATAATATATATATATATATATATATATATATATATATATATATATATATATATATAAATATATATATATATTAATATATATTAATATATAATATATAATATATATATATATATATATATATATATATATATATATATATATATATATATATATATATATATATATATATATATATATATATATATATATATATATATATATATATATATATATATATATATATATATATATATATATATATATATATATATATATATATATATATATATATTCCAATTTATAATAATACAAAGCGAATTTTAGTCTTTAAAACTATATCATGAAGCGTAAAATAAGTTAAGAAGTCAGATATATAGATAGATGATAGATAGATAGACGATAGAGGATAGATTGATAGAAAGATATTGATAGAAAGATATATAGATGGATATATAGGTAGACAGACAGATAGATAATAAATTGATAGATAGATAGGCAGATCAATAGAAATATTAAAGTATAATTTGAGAGAATCAAAGTGGAGAGAAAGAGAGAGAGAGAGAGAGAGAGAGAGAGAGAGAGAGAGAGAGAGAGAGAGAGAGAGAG
>SEYY01022030.1:67500-70000 GCA_009176605.1 Armadillidium nasatum
AGAGAGAGAGAGAGAGAGAGATATGGGGGAATTGAGTTTCGGTGACATTATAAACACCACGTTTTCTCTAACTCAAGACGAGGTAGATCAGTGGTAAGTTACCCCATGGCTACCCTCCTTGCGTCTATTAACTGCTGTTGGGATTGGCTCCTTTCATATATATATATATATATATATATATATATATATATATATATATATATATATATATATATATATATATATATATATATATATATATATATATATATATATATATATATATATATATATATATATATATATATATATATATATATATATATATATATATATATATATATATATATATATATATATATATATATATATATATATATATATATATATATATATATATATATATATATATATATGGGGTAGTTATTTCTTCTTTTAATTTTTTTATAAGAGCGAAATTCACAACTGTTGTTTATTTCATTAAATTTAATGGTTTGCCTTTGCCATGTTTTCAAAATATTATTAATGTTCATAATTACGAGAAACTGTATTTTATTTTCACGAAGCAGACTGAGTGTATTAATAATAATAATAATAATGAAAACAATTAATAATAATAATGATCATAAAAATAATAATATAAATAATAATAATAATAATGATAATAATAATAATAATAATGATAAAAATAATAATAATAATAATAATAATAATAATAAAAATAATAGTGATGATGATGATGATAATAATAATAATAATAATAATAATAATAATAATAATAATAATAATAATAATAATAATAACAACAATCACATTCATTATTACTATTATTATTATTATTATTATTATTATTATTATTATTATTATTATTATTATTATTATTATTATCATTATTATTATTGAAACAATGGCAATATTTTAAAATATAGAAATATATATTCTTATGACCAAATTTCGACAATTAAACTTTAGTCAATATCATTAATGAAGATTATGAATCATAAATTCTAAAAATAGGTCAAATTTCCTCAAATTCAGAAAATGTTTCTTGGTTCAAACTAATTCACATTTTACGTTAAATATTTGAAAATAAATATTAACTGGCCCGTCGTTTAAAATAGTTATCGGAAAAATTGATAATTTAATAAGCCATATATATATATATATATATATATATATATATATATATATATATATATATATATATATATATATATATATATATATATATATATATATATATATATATATATATATATATATATATATATATATTTTGACATAATGCTTCATATTGTTATTTCTTCATATTTTAATCATTTCTGCTCTCTTTAAAAAGAAGGCGTTCAGTCCTGATGGTATTCCTCCTGCCGTACTCAAAACTTGTGCTTCTGAGCTTGCATTCTGGCTTGGTAAAATATGTCATCTCTGTCTTTCCACGCCTACCTTCCCTTCTTGCTGGAAACGCGCTCTCATTCAGCCTGTGCCGAAGAAGGGGGACCCCTCTCAACCCCTTAATTATCTTCCTCTTTCTTGAACATCAATTCTGTCTAAAGTTTGGAAACATTTCAATTCTTCTAATCTTATCTCTGATCGCTAGAATGCCTTTCGTATAGAACGCTCTACTGATGTTCTTCTATCCTTCTTTCTGACTCTTGGTCCTCACTCAGCTCTTCGGTGTTTCAATGAATTTTTCGCTCTGGCGCTAGACATATCGAAACCTTTCGAAAGAATTTGGCACAAACCTTGAATTCTAAACTTCCCTCTTTCGGAATTTAACCTTCTCTCTGATTTTCTTTCCGGTCGTTCTATTGCAGCTGTTGAAGACGGCCACCGTTCTTCCTTTAAATCTATAAATTGTGGTGTTCCTCAGGGATCTGTCGTATCTATAATTCTTTTTCTACTTTTTGTTAATAACCTTCTCTCTATTACTTCATCATCTGTCCACTACTATGCCGATGACTCCACCCTTCACTACTCCTTTCAGTTTGAAAGACGTCCCCTCACAACAGCAGTTAATTAATGTAAGAAGAGTGTTCTTCGAGCAATTGACCTCTGATCTCTCTCGTATTTCAAATTGGAACAGAGAAAACATGGTCGTTTTCAAGGCATCAAAAACTCAATTCCTCCATCTTTCTACTCGACACAACCTTCCACACAACTTTGACATCTTCGAAAACACTTGACTCAAACCTTCATTTGTTATCATTATTCTCAGTGTTTCTTTCTCTCGTGATCTTTCTTGGAAAGATCACATTACTTCTCTTTCTAAACATGCTTCTCAGAACTTGAGTGTTCTGAGGCTCCTACGTGATTATTTCACGCAACCCCAGTTGCTTGCTCTTTATAGGGGTGTTGTTTTCCCTAGTATGGCGTATACCTCACACATCTGGGGTGGTTTCACACATGCAGCTCCTCTCGAAAAGGTGGAGTCCAGGACTTTTCGTTTTATAAAGTCTTTTGCTCTTGCTATCCCCAATCTCTTTCTTCCCGTCGAATTCTTACTATTCTATCTCTATTA
>SEYY01022031.1:0-5000 GCA_009176605.1 Armadillidium nasatum
TTCGTATATTTAGGTTAAAATTTCAAATGATTCCTGAAAATGAAAAGAACCGAGTGTTTTTTTTTTTTACTAAATCCTTTATAAAATATATAATAATTTATAATTTTTTTTTTCTTTTTCCTTTCTGAAACAATATAGGAGTTTAAAAGTATAAGCAGATACATTAGAAGTTAGGAAAAAATCAAGAAAGTAGGGTTTATCTCCAAGAATATAAGGGATACGCGTGGGGGGCTGCATCAGTTGCTCAAATTCATTGTCATTAAAAGGGCAAAGTAAGTTTACCAGATGGATCAGTTGATCATCTCTGACATAGGCACAACCTCTTTTGGAAGTGAAATGAGGAGGTGAATAGAATTTAACAGAAAAGTTTTCGCTGTCAGCGTTTTAAGTTCACGAAGGTTCCAGAAATCAGTGTAAAAAATAATAGGCTATCCATCGGGACATCTAGGAAGATCATTTACAGGACGACTCGCATAACCAGAGTCCATAAGCTTAGAAGCGGAGAGCATCACCAGCTCTCGGAGCGTGTGGTTCACTCGCTCTGAACTGGTGGTGGCCTTAAAGGCAGTGTATTGTCTGCCTGGATGGACGGCATATGCCCTCGTAGGTAAAGTTTGCTCTCAAAAACAATACAAAAACTTTGAAGCTGTGGATGTAGTTGGAGGACTATAGAATAATTTTTGGTTGCATCCTCACGAACTCTGTGGCTTCGTTTCCTGGCCATAATTAAAATAATTTAGATGAAAGTCGTAAATATAAACGGGCTGAAATATTTTGTGTTGGCTGGTTGAAACCACTATAGAAGCTCGGCGGACACTCTCTCGTATAAGGCGAAACATGAGGGAAATGTTCTCCATGAAGATTAATCGCAAAGAGAGAAATATACGTGGCAACATTAGCCGATGAATGCACAGAATTTTCCAGCGTATCGTGACATTCTCTGTAAATCATGCAGAAGCAGGAAGACAATCGGTTTATGAAACATCTGCGTACCACTCTTACAGCACTCTGTATATATATATATATATATATATATATATTATATATATATATAATATATATATATATATATATATATATATATATTATATATATATATATATATATATATATATATATATATATATATATATATATATATATATATATATATATATATATATATATATATATATATAATATATATATATATATATATATATATATATATATATTATATATATACTGGCAGACTTCAGTTTGAGCTAGCTACATAACTAAAAAAGTACTTAACGTACTTAAAAAAAGAATTACATTTGCAGATTCCTTATCGAATTTCAGGTAGGAAAAGTGTAAAATCTTTGAAAAAAAATGTAAAAAAAAAAAAAAATGGTTTTGTACGCAACTCATGACGTAACAAACAACAACTGATGACGTAACAAACTTAAATTTGGTGTTATACCATTGTCTACTGGGGCTCTGCCCCTACCCCCGACCCGTGAGTGATGATGATACTGTAGACAACTTTTCCTGTAGACGATTTGGGGTATTTTCCATTTTTTCCAATTTCGAAAGAATTGAAAAAAAACAGACTTTGCCAGACGCACGACTCTCGCTAGACTTAAAAATAAGTAAACTTTACTTCTATAAACTTTATTATTATAAGGGCCAGACTTCGGATTAAACCAGCCGCATATTTACAAAAGTACTGAACGTACGTAAAAAAGAATTACATTTTCAGATCCTTGTCGAATTTCAGGTAGGAAACATTGGGAAATAAAAAATAAAATCTTATAATAATAAAGTTTATATATGTAAAGTTTACTTATTATTAGCTGTCGCGAGAATCGTACGTTTGGCAAGGTCCGTTTTTTTTCAATTTTTCGAAATTGAAAAAAATGGGAAATACCCCAATTCATCTACATTAAAAGTTGTCTACAGTATCATCACTCACGGGTCGGGGGACCCCCCGTAGACATATGATGGGTGTAATACCCAATTTAAGTTTGTTACGTCATCATTTGTCGTTTAAGTCATTAGTTGTACAAAACCAAAAAAAAATTTTTTAAAAAAATTTATTTGCAAATATTTTACACTTTTCTTAACTGAAATTCAACAAGGATTCTAAAAATGTAATTCTTTTTTACGTACGTTCAGTACTTTTTTTTAAATATGCGGCTAATTTAAACCAAAGTTTGAACCTATTATAAGAATTTTTTTTTTTAATTTCCCAATGTTTCCTACCTGAAATTCGACAAGGATTCTAAAAATAAAATTCTTTTTTTCGTACGTTAAGTACTTTTTTAGTTATGTAACTAGCTCAAACTGAAGTCTGGCCAATATATATATATAATATATATATATATATATTATATATATATATATATATATATATATATTATATATATATATATATATATATATAATATATATATATATATATATATATATATATATATATATATATCCCAATTCAAAACCATTAAATAAAACAAAACAGCATTTTAAATTCTGATTTAAATTAATTCTAATTCTAAGTTACCTGATCATTTCGTAAATAATTTTGTTGTGGTAAATTTAATTCCAATGTTAAAGAAATGTTAGAATGAATATTATAATATGAAGTGTTAAAGTAAATTTTCGTTGTACTAGAATTTCAACTTTAACTGTGTCTTTATATAAACCATAAATTCCACATTAAAAAAAAAATAAAAAATGTGGGCGGAGCTAAACTAAATACTGATTGGCTAAATTTTTAAATGACAAACCCTTCACCGCCATTTTTTTAAAAACATGAATATGTGTATCAATAATGAGTGACGAATTTCTGTTCACGACTGTACATTATGAAAGGTTTTTCATTATTGTTATTATTATTTCTATGTAGAGCTAGATAATTGCATTAACATTAATAAATTAATTATTAAGTAATTTTAAGTTCTAAAAATAAATAGGAAAATATGTTATTATATAAGTAATTTTATATATTACTAAAATTTACTGTACAAAGCCTGAAATCTTATAAATTTAATTATTAAGCATTATATAGAATAATTTAGTTACTGTGAGTTATTTAGATTTAATAGAATTATTATAATATATTTATTTATATTATAATACCTGTATTTCTTTGTATAATATAAGAAACTATTGAAGAAAGAATCAAAGAAGATTTCTAAAGTATCAGAAAGTGGATATGAGACCCTCGGATTTCTTAAGAAACAAGACTTATTAGATCTTGAGATCTAAACTTAGCTGAGCTTAGAGAAGGAAACAGATCCCTGAGGATCTTAAAATTGGCCAGAGCCAATAATAGCTGAGTAATGATACAAGAGTGTCATTAAAGGCGGAAGATACACCACCTTTTACTTAGTTGCACAAAGCTTTATTGTTTGTGTTATAAAAGGGAGTCTAGAAGGACTGAAGTCCTTTCCGTTGAAAAGCATTTCAATTGATGTCCTAGAGAAACTTTATTCCTTAAAAGTATTAAGAGATTGTAGAATAGCGGTTATATTATGTAAATCTGTCAAAGATAAGATAACTTAATTTAAATGTTAAATTCATTGACTCCAAAATACCGTTCGATTATAACTACGCTGCTAAACTCACACATTTCTGTATTTTCTTGTAAAAAAAATAATTTTAAGTTAAATTGTATTTTTGCTTTGCCTTAAACTTTCAGTCGAACATGTTATTTTTATTTTGTAAAAAGAGCACCCTTTGTGATTTATTATCTCATCACTAACCATCTAAATTTATTAGTATATCACTAGGGGCGCAACTATATATATATATATATATATATATATTTTCTTTTTTCTTTTTTTTTTTTACAGAACGCCACCGCTCACGGGCAGAGCCCTCTTCAAGGAGGGGGCACACACACATAGAGATAACTCGTTTAAACACACACACAGCTAACGCACAGCCCTCAGGTGGGCGCAGACGGAAGCCTTGAAAAGTGGAAGGTTAAATACAGAAGGAAAATTGGATGAAGGTAGAGAGTTCCACAGAATAGAGGTGGCTGGAAAGAAAGAGGTACCACAACGGGCTAGCCTGGGATTTCCTACGTCCACACAAAACTGATGCGAAAACAGGGCACCCCTTGTGCAACGAGGACGATACAATGGTGGAGGAATGCGAGAGGCCAATTCCCTCGAGCACCTGCCATTGTAGTACCTGTAGAAAAGAGATAGCTCGCCAACGTCACGTCGCAGAGACAGAATGTCAAGAGAGTTTGAAAGTAGGGGACAGTTAATTAATCTTTTAGCTTTTGACTCAACCCTATCCGGAAGAGAGGAGTAGCCGGAGCCCCCCCAAATGGGAGAACAGTACTCCACACAAAGGCGAATAAGACCCTTATATATTTGGAGTAACTTTTCAGAAGAGAAAAATTCTCGCAATCTGAACAGAACTCCCAGCTTCTTAGAGGCCGCTTTAGCAACCATTGTGATATGTGGTTTCCAAGACAGTTTGTTGTTTATGTTTAGACCAAGAATGTTAATGTTATTTACAGGTGAGATGGGAGAGCCATCGAAGAGGATAGGAAAGTTAGGAGGTGTTTTTGAGAGGGAGATGTGAAGAAGTTGAGTTTTTAAAGAGTTGAATTTCACAAGGTTGCTATGACCCCACCGGGAAATCCCATCCAGATCGGCAAGAATAGAATTGGAAAGTTGAAGACGAGAAGCAACTCTAGAAGCAAAAGAGGGAGCAGATTTGAAATGAGTAGAAGAATGCAGAGTTGAATCATCAGCATAAGAGTGAACAGAGTTAAAAGTGCAGTGGAGAAGATCGTTAATGAAAAGTAAGAATAAGGTTAGAGATAAAACAGAACCGTGAGGAAAACCACAGTTAACAGAAAAGGAGGAGAAGGTCGCTCCATCTACAACTGCCGAAATGGAACGATCTGAGAGAAAACTAGACAATACTAAGCAAAGAGAAGGAGGGAAACCCAAAGGAGGAGAGCTTGGAGAGCAGTGACGCATGCCACACCCGGTCAAAAGCCTTGGATATGTCAAGCG
>SEYY01022032.1:12500-15000 GCA_009176605.1 Armadillidium nasatum
ATATATATATATATATATATATATATATATATATATATATATATATATATATATATATATATATATATATATATATATATATATATATATATATATATATATATATATATATATATATATATATATATATATATATATATATTATATATATATATATTATATATATATATATATATTATATATATATATATATATATATATATAATATATATATATATATATATATAATATATATAAATATAAATATATAAATAAATAAAAAAATAAAAAAAAAAAAAAAAAAAAAAAAAAAAATTTTAAAATAAAATAAATAAAAAAATTTCTTGCAAAAATATAAAAATAAACAAAAAATAAAATAAAATAAATATTGAATACAGATTAATAAATTGTGAAGTATTCCACGAAAGTTGCTTCACTTCGAATATTATGTAATATGTATCGTACATCGCTTCACCTGTATTTAAAAATAATTAAATGTAAGAGTATCATTCACTATTCAGCATGATGCTATCATGAAGGGAATAAAAATAGGGGAAAGTTGATGAAAGGAGAGAGAGAGAGAGAGAGGGAGAGGGAGAGGGAGAGGGAGAAGGAGAAGGAGAGAGTGAGAGAGAGAGACATAGAGAGAGAGAGAGAAGAGAGAGAGAGAGAGAGAGAGAGAGAGAGAGAGGGAGAGGGAGAGAGATAGAGGGAGAGAGAGAGAGTGAGAGAAAGAGAGTATATAGGGAAGTAAAGAAGTGAAAGTAAAATCAAAAACTGTATTGAAAGTCAAGGAAAGGTATATAGAGATGAAAGATGAATAAGAAAATAACAAATAAATATTTGATGAGAAAGAAAGTAGAACTGATGGAAGAGGAGATACAGAAAGAGGGAGAGGAGTGAGATGAAGGAGAGTCTCAAGGAAACAGAAATCGATGACGCAGAAAGAATTCGAAATAAAGACGCTCTCAAAGGCCAAAGACTTCCGCTTGTCTCTTCGAATCCTCTCGTCCCAAACACCAAAAAAAAAAAAAAAAAAAAAAAATTTTAAGTTCGAGGGAGAGAAATAATAAGGCTAAAAAGGAATAAGAAAATGAGAGAAAAAATGATGGGAAGAAGAAAATAAGAAAGGAAAAATGAGAACAAGAATAGGAAATATGAAGAATAAGAATAAAATGTATAACAAGAATAGGAACAAAATTAGAAGAGGAACAAAAATAGAAAGAAGATGGGATAAGGAAAATATATATATTTCTCTCTCTCTCTCTCTCTCTCTCTCTCTCTCTCTCTCTCTCTCTCTCTCTCTCTCTCTCTCTCTCTCTCTCTCTCCATTTTTTCACATATTGATTTACGTTTCCTGAAAGATCGGAAATAAAACTTCGAAAAAGAAGTAAATTATGTATCGTGTCTCACACCACGTGACTCGATTTTCATTTTCAGACCCCTCTCAGACTCAGTCCAGCGAATGTTGCGCATAAATATAATATATATATATATATATATATATATATATATATATATATATATATATATATTATATATATATATATATATATATATTATATATATATATATATATATATATATATATATATATAAAAATTAAATTAAAATAAATATTGAAATTAAAAATAAAATAAACAAAGTGACCAACAAATTATGTTGCTCCTCAAAGTTAAAATTCCGTTTCTTTTAATTTTTTAAAATCCAAACAAAAGTGGGCGGAGTCAGGCAAAAAAAAAGTAGCTTGTGTGTAGCTAGCCATTATTATTATTATTATCATTATTATTATTATTTATTATTATTATTATTATTATTATTATTATTATTATTATTATTATTATTATTATTATTATTATTATTATTATTTAGGATTACTCAATATCAGCTTTTGATTTAATAAAAGATTTACATTTGGATTCCAAATTTCTAAAATTCTGAGTGAAAATAAAAATTTTAACCTAGTATTTTACATAAGAAATGTTGATGACACCCTTACTGTCTTTAAGAACTTGAATAACATACATCAATTTGTCAACAGATTACAAGAGTTATCATGTTTGAAATTTACTTATGAAACAGGAATCAATAATACTATTAATTTTTTAGATATTAAAATCACTGTAAATTATGATGGAACATTGTCTACGGGAATACATGTCAAACCCACTGACAATGGCATGTATATGAACTATGGGTCCTACTCACCTAATATTTATAAAAACTCTATTGTTAAAACTCTAGTTTACCGAGCATATAACATTTGCTCTGATTGGACATCATTCAACAAAGAAATCACTCGCATTAGACAAAATTTAGTTAACTGTGACCATCCACAATATTTGATTGAGAACCTAATAAACAGAACCCTTTCGAAATTATACATTAAAGAAAATAATGATAACCAAAAAAACCAAATAAAATTCTTTTTTAAAACTGCAAAATGCTACGATTTTGATAAAGAAGAAAAGTGCCTGCACAATATTCTGAACACTCACATAAAACCCAATAGATAAATAAC
>SEYY01022032.1:25000-27500 GCA_009176605.1 Armadillidium nasatum
ATATATATATATATATATATATATATATATATATATATATATATATATATATATATATATATATATATATATATATATATATATATATCTATATCTCTGTGGTGACCAATGTATGGCCAGTCACTACACTTCTAGACAGGGTGGGTGTTTCCTAAGTCCCCTTAATGCCGACTGGTAGGCGTGTGGTAGCCACGCACTCTTCAAGGCCCGTGGAACGTCTGTAGCCTCAGGTGGAAGGCTACTTCAAAGGATTAACCACAGTCGAGGGCAAAATGAGCTGCCAAACTGGGTTTCCTTTTTGGTAGCAGAGGCGTTGGAACTTCTTCTTCTGGGACTTCTTTGGGATTTCTTCTAGCTTCTTGGACGTCTTCTTCTTGGGCAGCTTGGCTGTAGAGGCGGATTCTTCTTCGGCTCCTCGGAATAAAGTGAAAGGTTACTACTATTCTGAAATTATCTCAGTATTTGGGAAGGTGTAAGAAAAGTAGAGAGTTTTCCACTTTATTTATTATTCCCTAATTTTAACAAAAATGGTTTACAAAGTTATGATTTTTAAAGTTTTACAAATCTATGTTGAAATATTATACAAAATTTTATTTATTTACATTAGAAAATATTATTTTATAATATATTTAAAATCTATATATAAAAATACATTATATTTGAAATTTAAACATTAACAATTTTTTATTTAAATTTTAATACAAAATAATATAACATTTTATATAATAGTTTCTCATAATGGTTTTAACTTGATTCAAATTTAGCGGTAAAATAGTTTTGGAGGGAAAATTAGGTAGGAAAGTGAATTAGGAATTTGTTATGGTAATAATTTACAATTTACACTATATTTGATATGTTTTATTTTTTTAATTAATATTTTATATTTTTATATATTTATTATAATTACTTTTATCACAAAAAGAACTCTGGTTTTTATTTATCACTAGTTTTACCAGTCTTTTTCTTATTAAAAACAATATTCACAATTTCACAAGTTAACGCTTTAAAATATTTTTTGATTAAAGAAAACGTTATTTTATATTTTGGGTAACTACACTATATATATATATATATATATATATATATATATATATATATATATATATATATATATATATATATATATATATATATATATATATATATATATATATATATATATAGTGAAATTAAATATTCGTACTTAAATGAACAGAAAATAATTAAATGTTTCCAAGAAAGTACTATTATAAATAAATATTAATATTGCTTTTACTTAACATTGGTCGGAGTCGGGAACCACCCTGTTATCATTTTCTCCGGCTCCAGCTACATTCCTAAATAACTTTCCTTGCGGCTCCGACACCGGCTCCGGCTTCAGCTCCAGCTCCGACACCGACACCGACACCGACACCGACACCGACACCGACACCGGCTTCGTAGCCCTAGTTGTCAACTATGTAATATAACATAATTTTTTTCCTTGGTATGTTTTGAGTTCATTGAAAGCGTAAAAAAAATCAAACATTTTATTTTAAGTTTGGGAAGTTGAATATTCCATTGTTCTATTCTTATTCCGAAGTTTACCTTTAAGTTCTTTTATACAGCTTTATTCTTTCATATTTCAATGCGTTTTACATCTTCATTTGTATATTTTGTATTAGAGCTCTTGTCGTTCCAGTCTTTTGTTTGGTGCAGTGTTAAATTCAATATCTTTCTCATCGTTGCTAAGGTGATCTATTATGTTTAAAGCTTATATATGTGAGAGGGCCCTGGAAGACTCATTTAGACTTCCTGAAAAGAGAGCAAAATTTCTTTCAAAACAGTTCTGCTAATAAGTAATTTCGTTTGAATTCCGAAGGAGTTCATTTTCTTTATGTTACTTGTACGGAGAAGATGTTAGACTATTCTGAAAATGTTCTTGATACTATGAACATTTTTTTTTTTTTTTTTTTTTTTTTTATTTTTTTTTTTTTTTGATTTTTTTTTTTTTTTTTTTTTTTTTTGTATTGAGTTTACAGTGTCTGATATTTTGGATTTTTATGAAGCCCATATAGGGGGAAGACATAGGGTATTCGAAGAGATGAGAGTATCTGCCATTGAACATATGGAGTATTAGGGTACATCCCATTATGCTCCAGTGCCCAGTGATTCGCTCCCTCTCCCTCTTTCGAGCTCATCTCCACATTTTTCTTACACTGGAGTATGTTCTCCATTAATTACAGGCCATAAACATTATAATAGACAACTTTTTTTTTTTTTTTTTTTTTTTTTTTTTTTTTTACGAAAATAAAAATGGGTTTCAAACAACTAGCCTTGGAGAAGCCAAGAGGGGGCAGCTTCTAAAATTAGCCTTCGTCTATCCCTCTCCATGTCACAGCTTGGGACATAGTGGCCACCAATAGTGGGGTGGTACCACCAGGGATCCGCCTCCGACTTTTCTGGTAAAAAATCTTCTTTATTCATTAATTTTTGCAACATTCTGTGTCTTTATACTAATTTATACTTTGTTGAACACCAC
>SEYY01022032.1:30000-35000 GCA_009176605.1 Armadillidium nasatum
TTAATAATAATAATAATAATAATAATAATAATAATAATAATAATATAATAATAAATAATAATAATAATAATATAATAATAATATAATTATATAATATATATAATTTAAAATGAATAATAATAATAATATAATTATAATAATATGAACCGTAATAATACTAAAATTTGTTAATAGTGATGATGAATTTTGTGATTTTGAGTTAGTGTGTAGCTAAGTGGTTAGGTCGGGTATTTTAGTATTTTGATAGTAGGTGATTTTTGACATGTTTACGGAATGTGGGAAGTGTTGCTAGTTCCTGAATGTTTTCTGGAAGATTATTCTATATTTCAATGCCTTTATATGATATAGCTCTCCGAGATTTTGTTAATGTGTATTTTGTTTTGCATAGTGTATGCGAGCGTGTGCTGCGCAAATTTAGTCTTCTTACATTTTGGTTATTCATTATTAAATTTGACAGTAAATTATTTGACAATCCGTTTATGATTTTGAATATTTGTGGTAGTCATTGTAAGAGTGAGCATATCTTGCAGTTTGAGTATGGATAATTGTTTGAAAAGTGGGCTTGTATGTTCATAGTAATTGCGTGTTCCAGATATTATACGAATTATTTTTTTATGTAGTTTTATTAAGGGTTGTAGCAGATATTCACTTGCACATCCCCAAACTGGTAAGTTGTATAGTAGGTGAGGGTGAACAAGGCTGTAATATAAGTTTTTTAGTATATATTTTGGAATAGAGTTTCTTATCTTTAGGAATGCATAAGTAGCATATGCAAGTTTGCTAATAAGACTATTTATGTGGTTTTTAAAGGAAAGTTTCTCATCGAAAATAACTCCTAATAATTTTGCAGATGTAGTTCTATTTATGGTTGTACCTTTTGCCATGACATTTAGATTGATAGGACTTTTAATGTTTGTCATTATTAAGTATTGTGTTTTTTGTAGGTTAAGGGAAAGCCTGTTTGCCTCTACCCATGTTATAATATTTTCTAATACATTATTTACTTTTGTGTTTAGTGTATCTATGTTACGGTCTGTTATTAGAATTGCGGTATCATCAGCGTATTGTGAATGTAAAGAATTATGACAATTTTGGAAGTCATTAGTATATATGTTAAAGAATAGTGGACCCAAAATAGATCCTTGAGGCACTCCTTGAGAAATTGGAGCGAGAGAGGATGAGACATCTCCTAACTTCACGTATTGTGTTCTACCAGATAAATATGACTGGAACCAGTTTAAGGAGTCTTTTGAAACGCCAAGCCTATTTAATTTTTGTAAGAGTAAGTTGTGCGGATGGTAATAAAATAATAATAATAATAATAATAATAATAATAATAATAATAATAATAATAATAATAATAATAATAATAATAATAATAATAATAATAATAATAATAATAATAATAATAATAATAATAATAATAATAATAATAATAATAATAATAATAATAATAATAATAATAATAATAATAATAATAATAATGCTGTCCAGTTCTCTGAAAATGAGCTACTAAGGGGATACATATAGTCTTCTATTCAGCCCCAAAGTTTAATAGATAAGAAAAACTTTTTAAATTTATTTAATAATAAAAAATTAATGATATGATGCATATAATTGAACAAAAATAATAATAATAATTCAGTTAATTATAATACAAAATATTGTAAAAAATAATAATTAATAATAATAATAATAATTTTTGTTAATTATAATACAAAATATTGTAAAAAATAATATTAATAATGATAATAATACTAGAACTAACAAAAATATGTCAAACCTTGATAATGTTCAGAAACATTTGTAATAATAATAATAATAATAATAATAATAATAATAATAATAATAATAATAATAATAATAATAATAATAATAATAATAATAATAATATAATAATAATAATAATAATAATAATAATAATAATAATAATAAATAATAATAATAATAATAATAATAATAATAATAATAATAATAATAATAATAATAATAATAATAATAATAATAATAATAATAATAATAATAATAATGATAATAATTTCTGTGAAGAATACACTGAATAAACAAGAAGTATTTTTATAAAATACATAAAATACCTTTTCCCTGGATTCGTTCTTATTTACTCTTATAATAAAATATAAATTTTCAGGTCTATTTCCGAAGATAAAAAGATTCCCCCCAAGCTTTTTAACTCCCCTTCATTCCTCCCCCCAATTTTACCTTTCTCCTCAAGCTCCGCCCACTTTTGCCTCATCATTCTCTTCACCCCAATTGGTTCGTTAAAGCCCCTAATAGATTCGTAATAGCGTTTAAAAATATGGAAACGATTTCTAAAAAGTCTTTTAAAAGAGATTTAATCCCTTATATGATTCGATTTTTCTTTTTTTCTTTTTTTCTTTCAGCTTTTTTTTTCTTTCTTTTTTTTTTATTATATATATAAGGGAAAGGCATTAAGAAGTAAATGGCGTCTAATTTGAAAATCCGGCAAGACAATCATTAACAGATATGAAAAATTAGCATTAATAATTGTTGGCACTCCTGAGTAGTAACCACTTTGGGCTGTGTGTATATATATATATATATATATATATATATATATATATATATATATATATATATATATATATATATATATATATATATATATATATATATATATATATATATATATATATATATATATATATATATATATATATATCGAGGTTATAAAAAAGGTTAATTGATTAATAATATAACCCACAAATTTAAAAATTGAACATTTTATGTTAAAATTTATATAAATTTCGACCTTCAACTGAATTTTTCTTAATATATCATTCACGTAAATTGTAAAGCATATATTGGATGTTTTCTGTTGTGTGGCATTTTGAAATGTTTTAGCAGTCTGGCATAATACCAGATAAAAATTTCTTATTTTCCCTGACTGACTGTCTACTATTACTACCTCTACTACTCTCACTATCCCTACTTCTACTACTACTACTACTACTACTATAGGTCAAAGGTCAAACTTTCAATTTGTAATATGTTGCAGTCACGTCTTTAGGAACGATTACTATAATGAAGGTCCTATGAATGTCTCCTACGATCCTTACGACTCGATTTTCCCCCTACGGAAATACGAAATGACTAACAGGACTCCCGAAGGAGGGAAATGACTACCCTGACTTCATAAAGGAAGGAAAATTCCACTTTATATTCAGTTGGTAAAAACTCATTTGAGAAACAAAATAAACTCAACATTTATGCCTTTCTAAGTCAAACTGAAAATTACCATTTCTTTTTTGATATGTTAGAAAAAGGTCAAACTCAGAATTGACCTACAAATGAGATTATTCCATTAAAAGTTTAAACTAAAAAAATTTAAATGTTGGAAGCTAACGTAATAAAATATTAATAAATAAAAAAATATATATATATATATATATATATATATATATATATATATATATATATATATATATATATATATATATATATATATATATATATATATATATATATATATATATATATATATATATATATATATATATATATATATATATATATATATATATATATATATATATATGTATCCTCTGATGGAGAAAGGTCAGAGACCTATTAAAAATTTCCACCAGAATTTGGTTAATACTGGAATCTGGTCTTTAAACGCCGACATGTCCCGATACACGGCGTTTGAAAGTATGCAAGTCAATGGAAGCTGAGGAAACAGGAAAAGAGAGTGTATTTCAGGCTTTACCAGTTGAGTACATCTAAAATTGAGCATAGCTGTTAAGTCTGGGGTGAGATAGTTGGAGAGAGAAAGGATAAGACTGTGTAGAAAGGGGTGTCGCACGAGCCCTTCTCAATGAAGGAAGTATGCGAAGGGAGAGTTCAGAAGAACAGTGTCTATTGTAATAGTGATAGTACAAAGAGAGCGACGAAACAATTCGACGGACAGAAAGACACTGGAGAGAATTTGTAAGAGCGGGAGAGATGATAGAACGAAAAGCCATAGACACCACCTTTTCAAGGAGAGATGTATGTGTGGAACCACTCCTGATTGCAGTTAAGCAATTTCCTTTGTAATAATAATAATAATAATACTAATACTAATAATAATAATAATAATAATAATAATAATAATAATAATAATAATAATAATAATAATTTACTTATAAATTTATATATATTTATATCCTTTAAATCTATCAATTATAACTATTAGCGATTTTGGAAGATTCTTGTATGGTACAACGGTAAAGTGTATTATATAACTCTTTCTAGCACAGAAATATTGAATAAATTTTCGTAAATAATTATTATTATTATTATTATCATTATTATTATTATTATTATTATTATTATTATTATTATTATTTTTATTATTATTATTATTATTATTATTATTATTATTATTATTATTATTATTATTATTATTATTTTTATTATTATTATTAACAAATTATTAATATTCGCATTTAGTAGAATAGGACCTACTGAAACACTGTAAAATTTGTAATTGTACTTTCTGAATAAAATATTGAAATTGAAAATTATCATCATCATCATTATTATTAAATTATTATTATTATTATTATTATTATTATTATTATTATTATTATTATTATTATTATTATTAAAATGGAAATTAATTAACTGCAATCTATATTTATGAGTATACCTTCACCGCTAAGGATTGGATCCTGCTACTGGTTTCATTAACATTTTATTTCTATAATTAATTCTCATACCCAAGACTTGGTACCTACGTTTTCCTTTCGTAATATAAACTAACGATGTAGTCTGGAATAATTTTTCTTCTCTGCTACTACTAATACTATTACTACTACTATTACTAATACTCTACTACTATAGGTCAAAGGTCAAACTTTCAATTTGTAATATGTTGTAGTCACTTACTCTGGTTAACCACATTCAATACCCGAGAATTAATGCATATATGCTCTTGTTCTGGTATTAAATCTTTCATCAGAAAGAGACACGTGATC
>SEYY01022032.1:40000-42500 GCA_009176605.1 Armadillidium nasatum
TCTCTCTCTCTCTCTCTCTATATATATATATATATATATATATATATATATATATATATATATATATATATATATATATATATATATATATATATATATATATATATATACAGTAATGGAATGTATATATGCAGAATGTTAAATATTCAAACAGAAATGCTTATCAAGGGAAATACTTTTTCCTCTTTCTTTATGAGATTGAAGTTTTACCTTTAAAAAGAGTCTTTGCTTTTCCCTAATCTTGTGATGAATAAAGGAATCCAAAAACTTTCTCATTTATATATGCACAACCAAACACACAAGTCGATTTTCGGCTTTTCATGTGGGCAGTAAGATACACATTCATGGTACAGTTCTTTTTACTTGTACAATAAGATACACAGTCATGGTACAGTTCTTTTTACGCCTACGGTAAAAATGTCACCAACTATATATAAGATACACATGGTACAGTTCTTTTTGCCTGTACAGTAAGATACACAGACATGGTACAGTTCTTTTTACTTGTACAATAAGATGCGCAGACATGGTACAGTTCTTTTTGCTTGTACAATAAGATGCACAGGCATGGTACAGTTCTTTTTAGTTGTACAATAAGATGCACAGAACATGGTACAGTTCTTTTTGCCTGTACAATAAGATGCACAGAACATGGTACAGTTCTTTTTGCCTGTACAATAAGATGCACAGACATGGTACAGTTCTTTTTACGAATATAATAAGATTCTTGTACGATAAGATGAACAGACATGGTACAGTTATTTTTGCTTTTTGCTTGTACAATAAGATACACATGGTACAGTTCTTTTTGCCTGTACAATTAGATATGCAGACGTGGTACGGTTCTTTTTGCTCGTACAATAAAATACAGATTGTACAGTTCTTTTTGTCTGTACAATAAGATACACAGACGTGGTACGTTTCTTTTTACGGTTTTTTACAGTAAGATGTACAGTCATAGTACAGTTCTTTTTACTTGCATAATAAGATACACAGTCATGGTACAGTTCTTTTTACGCCCACAATAAGATACACAGTCATGGTACAGTTCTTTTTACTTGCATAATAAGATACACAGTCATGGTACAGTTCTTTTTACGCCTACAATAAGATACACAGTCATGGTACAGTTCTTTTTATGCCTATAAGATACTTGTACAATAAGATGCACAGATACGGTACAGTTCTTTTTTACTTTTACATTAAGATACGCAGTCATGGTGCTGTTCATTTTACCTGAACAATCAGATACACATGGTATAGTTCTTTTTACGCCTATTATCAGTGTATATACTATATATATATATATATATATATATATATATATATATATATATATATATATATATATATATATATATATATATATATATATATATATATATATATATAGAAGAGAACATGTATATGTTATAATTATTAAAGAGAACTATCGAACTCGCTCTCTGATTTAATCAATAATCATAAAACCACTATTTTAAAAAATAAAATAAAAATAATAAAAGATTAAAAGTAAGGGAATATAGACAAAGTGTCCAAAACTTAAAAAATATTGTGAGATTAAAAGTTAAAACATTATATTTCAAGACCCATCTAGTCTTCTCCTCAGATATGATTAAAGAACGAGTAGAAAGTAAAAAGACCTCGATATCAATTGTAATTATATAATGTATTATACAGATGAATTATCAGTTATAACTATCATCGTTAATCGATTAATAATTTTTGCAGTTAATATAATTAAGCTTTATATAATAAATTAAATAATATATCATAATTGAACTGTTAATTATAGTTGTCAAATATAATTAATCGATTGACAATATATTTATATTTACATTGATATTTAATATTACATTGAGTTACAGAAAACATTAGATACTATAAGTAAAATATCAATTATAGCTATTAATATAATTAATTGATTGAAAATATGGATTTATAATTTTATTACTAATAATTTTGCACAAAAAAAAAAAAATTATCTACTAACCAAAAAAATATTGAAAATTCCATTTGGATTTTTTAGAACCTAAAATTCAGAAATGGCAAATACAACTCCATCCCCCAAGGCCAAACCGGAAGTGCATATTCTCCCTCTAATAAAGAAGAAAGCATCTTACACGAGGGGAGAGAGAGAGAGAGAGAGAGAGAGAGAGAGAGAGAGAGAGAGAGAGAGAGAGAGAGAGAGAGAGAGAGAGAGAGAGAGAGAGAGAGAGAAGAGAGAGAGAGAGAGAGAGAGAGAGAGAGAGAGAGAGAGAGAGAAAAGAGAGAGAAAGAGAGAGGGGCAGACAAACAGACACAGAGAAAGAGAGAGAGAGAGTGAGAAGGAGAGGAAAGAGGGGAATAGTGTGTGTTTGAGGAGAGGGAGGAACTTTTTCTTCCCTGCTTTCCACAACAAGGCTTTAGGGAATTGTTTGTGCGTGACGAGAAGAGAACATGTTTTAGCTTTCATTTAGAAAACCTTTTTTTCAACAACCTTTCTTTCCTCAGTCCAATT
>SEYY01022032.1:45000-52500 GCA_009176605.1 Armadillidium nasatum
ATATATATATATATATATATATATATATATATATATATATATATATATATATATGTATATTTATTCCAGTATTCGTAACACACTCTTTCTTGTCGGTTTTTTCCTCTTCAGAAACAGTTTCCTATTCTCACCTCTCACTCAGCTCCAGCTCCTTTCCGCATTCTAGAATCTCTTTATATTCATAATCTTAACCTTGAACTGAACAATAATCTCTTTACAACTCCCTTACACATTATAAACACCTAGTCCTCTTTTGTATTCTTTCTCATCATTCACCTGCCTTTCTTTTTTCCTACATCTCCAACATAACTTCTGTTCTTCTTCCAACATACTTCTATTCTCTCTTTATCGTTCTCATTTTGTTCTGATTCTTCGAGACTTTCCCAATCCTGTATCACATTTAGCATATTTTGGCTTTCCTATGTAATTCTTTTATTCTTTATTACAGTTGTTGTTATTTCACTAACTTAATTCATCTCACATTCTCTGCTCATTTATCTATTTCTTCATCTATATTCCATATTCCCACTCACCTGTATGTATTGTTTCATTTTCGTGCGTGTTTTTTCTCTATAATAATTACATTTTTTCTTTCTCCATTTTTCACCTACTATATTTCTATTAGTCTTACTATGCGTTCACCCTCATTATTTATATTTCCCGATATCATAACTGTGTCACTTTATATGCGGTATCATTTTAATGCTTAACCCTGTAGTGTTCACTTCTTCCATCGCTCTCTTTTTCATTAAATATAGTGCTTTTATATATATTTACATTAGCGTGTGCTCACGCACTTACAGTTTTATATATATATGTATATTATGTATGTTTTATTTAATGTGAATTTTTTTTATAGTGTTATTTATTAATTTTGTCATTTATTTGCTAATTGCAGAAATTTTGAAAATGACCATTTTGGCCGAAACGTATTGATTATATAAAAATTTTTAATTATTGATTATTTACATTTTATAATTTATCCAATAAGTAATTAATGTCATGATTGGTTGTCAAATATATGCGATCTTCAACAAGTGATGTCATCTTCGTTCCTTGTAATTTTTTTCCATTATAAAATTAAAGCTCAAAATAAGCATCGACATCAACAATATATATATAATATATATATATATATATATATATATATATATATATATATATATATATATATATATATATATATATATATATATATATATATATATATATATATATATATATATATATATATATATATATATATATATATATATATATATATATATATATATATATATATATATATATATATAATCTTATAATTGAAAATAATTTAAATTTAAATTATTAAAATAATTAAAATTTTACTATTAAAATCATTAAAAAAAATTTTAAAAATCTTGATAATTAAAAATAATTCGTTAATTAAATATATCGGTTTCAATAATTAACTAAAATTTTATAATTTTCCAGTTTCCAGGGTTTCGAATACAATACATGAATGCTTGCTTAAGAATTAATTACAATGTGTACGTCAGTTTGCTTGTTCGTGTGCCACAGACAGAGAGAGAGAGAGAGAGAGAGAGAGAGAGAGAGAGAGAGAGAGAGAGAGAGAGAGAGAGAGCAGGCGCTTTTGTTTGCATTGTAGCAACGGCGTTCTCTGCTTTACCTGAAGTATAATATATGTTTAATTTAAATACAAGCTCTGAAGAAGTATTTTGATGCAAATATAATTAGAGACTGAGTGATCCATTATTATGATGAGAGAGGCCATCTGTGGCCAGGCTCAGCTCTCTCTCTCTCTCTCTCTCTCTCTCTCTCTCTCTCTCTCTTCCCTTATCTCCTCTCTCTCACTATTTCATTTTCTCCTCTCCCTCCCACTCTGCTTTCTTATCTACTCTCTCTATCTCACTCTCTTTCCATATCTCCTCTCTCTCTCTCACTCACTCTCCTTCCTTTTCTCTCTCTCTAGTTACCTATTCCTCCTCTAATCTTGTTACCTCTACTCTCTCTTTAATCTTTCTCCCTTTCTCTATTTCTGTCTTGCCATCTTGATCTCCTTCTATCTGTTTTTTCTCCCTCTCACACACACACGAGAGCACAAACGCACACATACACACTTTCTGTGTTCCAATAAAACACAAAACATTCTTCTCTCCTTTATTTTAACTCCCATTTTCGTTCTTCTCTCTCTCTCTCTCTCCTTTCTTTTTTCTTTCTTTCTCTCTCTCTCTTCTCTCTCTCTCTCTCTCTCTCCTTTCTTTTTTCTTTCTTTACTTATTTTTTTTAGTTCTCCTTTCTCTTAATACAGTTTGGATTATTATTTTCTCTTTTTTTGAACAAGATAACTTACCTGTCACTTTTTTTTGTTTATTTTGAGCATTTTTTTTTTTTTTTCCTTTTTTTTTTTTATATTTTGTATTGTATTAGTTTGCTGGTATGCGTTCTCTCTCTCTCTCTCTCTCTCTCTCTCTCTCTCTCTCTCTCTCTCTCTCTCTCTCTCTCTCTCTCTCTCTCTCTCTCTCTCTCTCTCTCTCTCTCGTTGCTTCTGTGTCTCATTTTGCTCATATTTTAATTTATATTCTTTGGCAGATTTCAAAATCTTTTTACTTTTTTCTTCTTCTTCTTCTTCATTTTAATTCTTAATCTTTTAACTGTAATTAAGGTATTAATTGTGAGTTCAAGTCCTACTCCTTATATATATATATATATATATATATATATATATATATATATATATATATATATATATATATATATATATATATATATATATATATATATATATATATATATATATATATATATATATATATATATATATATATATATATATATATATATATATATATATATATATATATATATATATATAATAATATATATAAATAATAAAATATAATATAATAAATAAATAATTTTTATTTTATCATTTTTTTATTATCATTTTTATTTTTTTATTTTTTTTTATTTATTTAATAAAATTTATTTTTTTAAAATAATAAAAATAAATTATATATATATATATATATATATATATATATATATATATATATATATATATATATATATATATATATATATATATATATATATATATATATATATATATATATATATATATATATATATATATATATATATATATATATATATATATATATATATATATATATATATATATATATATATATATATATATATATATATATATATATATATATATATATATATATATATATATATATATATATATATATATATATATATATATATATATATATATATATATATATATATATATATATATATATATATATATATATATATATATATATATATATATATATAGTATATATATATATATATATATAGAGAGTTTCTATATATCTGTCCAGTAGAAAACCCTTTTTTTCAACAAAACAAAAACAAAAAAACAAAAAAAAAAAAAAAACTCGAGTATATAGTAATACAAGATACATTTTTGAAACTGAAAAAAACAAAAATTAGTTTCCTACAAATGTGGAGCAAGTAGAAGCAAAGAAGACTGCTTTAAAGAATAACAAGTCATCTTTCCACACCACTATTATCACCTTACTCCTCAGGTTTTCGTCATCATGGAATTTTCGGTTTCTTCTGGTACACAATCTAGCTCTTCATTGATTAGTACAACATTTGGAGGTTTTCGTCAAATTTCCCATCGTTTCCCTCCTGTGCTTCATATGATTCCAAGCTTGAGCCTTCTTTTGTAAACTATTATGTCTCTGCATTTTCACTTCTACTTATTTATCTTCCAAAATATGTGGTTTCATTCAGCCTGGACAAGAAAGGGTAAAAAAAAATATAACACTCTAATAAGCGTCCTTTCTTTTACACTCCTTTTCCAACCTTTTTACCCACCGGTATCTGCAAAGTCTTCAATTATATCGTTAATTGGAAGCATCTCGTCTACCGTGGCTCAAACGGTAGAGTGATTAACTCACGTGCTTGAGGGTGCCGGTTCGATCCCACTTGGGAATCCTAGGTATATACTACCAAGAAATGTTCCTCTGCACGAATAGGGCAAAGCCCGTGAGATGGGAACTTTTCGATGAAAAAAAATAAAAATCTCAATTCTTCTAATCATATTTCTCTGATCGATAGTATTTCTTCAGTAAAGAGAGCCCTACTGGTGGTCTTTTTTCTTTTCTTTCTGATTAATAATCGTCCTCTCCGGCATTTCAGTGGATCTCTTCCTATGCTGATAAACATTAATAACCCTGATAAAATTTCGATTCAACACTTGTACAATCGTTTTGAAGCTAACCTCCTCTTTTAGTTCATCAGTAGAGCAATTTGTGGGAAAATTCTTACACCGAAACTACTGCTATTGCTACTACTAATTCTATTGCTAATAATAACAGTAATAACGATGATAATAATAATAATAATAATAATAATAATAATAATAATAATAATAATAATAATAATAATAATAATAATAATAATAATAATAATAATAATAATAATAATAATAATAATAATAATAATAATAATAATAATAATAATAATAATAATAATAATAATAATAATAATAATAATAATAATAATAATAATAATAATAATAATAATAATAATAATAATAATAATAATAATAATAATAATAATAATAATAATAATAATAATAATAATAATAATAATAATAATAATAATAATAATAATAATAATAATAATAATAATAATAATAATAATAATAATAATAATAATAATAATAATAATAATAATAATATGAAAATGTGCAAAATATCATAACTTTGTTTTTGACACGTCTCATCTGTGAGCTTATTTTTTTCCTCCCTTTCAAGTCTCTTATTATTTTTTATTATTATTTCCTCTTTCTTATTTGCTTATTTTTGTATATTATTTATTTTTATTTTCTTTTATTATTATTTATTTATTTTTATTTTTTTATTTTTTTTTATTATATTTTTATCATTTTTTATTATTATTATTTGCTCTTCCTCTGCTTATTTTTGTTTATTATTTGTTTTTATTATTTTTTATTATTATTTCCTCTTTCTTATCTTGTTTTTCTTTGCTTATTTTTGTTTATTATTTATTTTTATTATTTTTTATTATTATTTCTTCCTTCTTATTTGTTTTTTCTTTGCTTTTTTTTGTTTATTATTTATTTTTATTATTTTTTATTATTATTTTTTTTTTATTTATTATTTATTTTTTATCATTTTTAACATTATTTCTTCCTTCTTAGCTTGTTTTTTATTTTTTTTTGTTTATTATTTTTATTTTTTTTTTTTTATTTTATTTTATTTATTATTATTTTTATCATTTTTTATCATTATTTCCTCTTTCTAATCTTGTTTTTTCTTTGCTTATTTTTGTTTATTATTTATTTTTATTATTTTTTATTATTATTTCCTCTTTCTTATTTGATTTTTATTTGCTATTTTTGCTTATTCAATTTTATTATCTTTTATTATTATTTCCTCTATAGTTTGCTCCTCAACTCCATGCACTGCTTTTGTCTATCTTCCGCTACTTTTGAGAATAGGATACCTGCTTGAAAGATATTATATTCCCTTCCTGCGTCAGAGTTTTCATTGTCGGTGGCAATGATTTTAATCTGCTGCTGCGGTCATACCAAACTCTATAGTATAAGCAGCAACTGCGTTCTTGGAAATCATCTTCCCACCGTAATCTTCAGCAGGAGGTGTATTTGGCTCATCTGCGTATTGATCAAACGATTCTTACGCATGGTTACGTCATAGTTCGTGTACCACCACAATTATGCACCTACTGTAGAAGGAATATCATTATGACTGTCCACCATCTTTTGCTGGAAAGTCTTTACTATGAACTGCTCGGCAGAAAATGTTTTCCTTCTCTCGGCTCTATCCATGTACACCTAAGATTCCAGCGATTTCTGTGTGACGATCCTGTCTTCGACAGAAGTAATATTACCTTTTTCCTTCTGCTCTCTAATTTAGATTATCAATTCTAGTTTTCGTCATTACCGTTCATCCTGAAGATCTATCTTCTAGACTAGAAGACATCCCTGGTGTGTTTCTTCATGCAAGTAGTAGTAGATTCCCTTGGGAGCTAAGATGTCCCTGTATAAATCCCTCATATATATATATATATATATATATATATATATATATATATATATATATATATATATATATATATATATATATATATATATATATATATATATATATATATATATATATATATATATATATATATTCCTATCTATTTTACCTTTTTTTTTTTTTTTTTTTTTTTATTCTTTCATTTATAAATTATTAAATATTTTATTCCTCCATTTTCTTTTTTTTCTGTTTCAGATTTCTGGTTTTATTTTTTATTTATTTATTTATTTATTTTTACTTGTTTTACAATTTTTATCCTTACTTGTAAAATTTTGTCTTTTTATTTATTTTCCTTGTCTTTGTATTTTTTTTATTTTATTTTTATTTTTACTTTCATTTTTATTTTTATTTTTATTTTATTTCTTTAAATCTCTTTTTTTTTAGTATTCATCGTTTTAAAACAGTGAAAATTTAAATAAAACAAAATTTGTCTCTGCAGAATATCAACTTGTTATTTCAAAATTCACAAACTATTTTTTTTTATTTATTTATTTATTTATTTATTTAGTTTTTTTTTTTTTTTTTAACAGTTGACAACCAATCACGAAAGGTCAAATAGCTTTACAAGGAGGGGTCATAAATATGAAACAAAAGAAGAAGAAAGCTCAAACAAGCCCGATAACACAAATCTCTCAATATTATAGTATAGTATAGTATAGTATAGTACATAAAAGTATAGTATATTATAGTATATAGTATAGTATAGTATAGTATAGTATAGTACATAAAAGTATAGTATATTATAGTATAATATGGTACAGTATAGTATAGTATAGTATAGTATAGTATAGTATAGTACATAAAAGTATAGTATATTATAGTATAGTATGGTATATTAAAGTAAACTATAGTATAGTATAATATGGTATAGTATAATATAGTATAGTATAGTATAGTATAGTATAGTATAGTATAGTATAGAATAGAATTGGAGAGTTAGAGTATTTCTCAGTACAATATAGAATTGCATAATATAGTGTACTTTGGAATAGTATATGTAGTATAGAATAGCATAGTATTGCACAGTACAATATTTAATAGTTTAGTATAATATAGTATTGCACAGTACGGTATAATATTGTATAATTTATATAGTATTGCACACTACAATATAATATAGTATAGTTTATATAGTATAGTATAGTATGGTATAGTATAGTATAGTGTAGTATAGTATAGAGTAGTATAGAATTAGATAGTTAGAGTATTTCACAGTACAATATAGTATAGCATAGTATATAGTATATAGTTTTGCACAGTACAATATAATATAGTATAGTTTATATAGTTTAGTATAGTAAATTGAAATTATTAAACTGCGACAAAGAGCTTTGTTAATGATATTATTATTTTTAATTATTAA
>SEYY01022032.1:70000-75000 GCA_009176605.1 Armadillidium nasatum
AATCCGCTCTGGATTTATTTATTTAATGAATTTGCATTCAAAGTTTTCCTCTTTTGGAGAGGTTGAGGGGGAGGAGGGGTCTTTCTCCCCTTCAATTTTATAGTTACAGCTCCCCTTCCCTTCCCCAAGCTTCATTCTCTCTCTCTCTCTCTCTCTCTCTCTCTCTCTCTCTCTCGTCTCTCTCTCTCTCTCTCTCTCTCTCTCTCTCTCTCTCTCTCTCTCTCTCTCTTCTTTCAAATATACCCCTTTTATCTTTTTTATCATAGGTTATTGTTTATGATTATCTATTTGAAGGGTGCAGAGCCCCAGAACTCCCTCCACATAACCCCAAGCCCTCCTCCACAAAACCCTAGAACCCTCTTCCACAGAACCCACTTCAACCCTCTTATTCGTGGGTGTATGTTCACATTTGCAACTCCATGACTTTCGGTTTCATAATATAGAATGTTCTATCTTTCAAGCTATTATTATTATTATTATTATTATTATTATTATTATTATTATTATTATTATTATTATTATTATAATTATTATTATTATTATTATTATTATTATTATTATTATTTTATTATTATTATATTATTATTATTATTTGTATTATTATTATTATTATTATTTATTATTATTATTATTATTATTATTTATTATTATTATTATTATATTATATATTATTATTATTATTTATTATTATTATTATTTATTATTATTATTATTATTTTTAATATTATTATTTTTAATATTATTATTGTTTATTATTATATTATTATTATTATTATTATTATTTTATTATTTTTTTTTTTTTTTTTTTATTTTTTTTTTTTTTTTTTTTTTTTTTTATTATCATTTTATTAATTTATTTTTATTATTATTTATTTTTATTTTTATTATATATTATTATTATTTTATTATTATTACTATTGCAAAATTATATTACATTATAAATATTTTTATTGATATTATGACTATTATGATTATTATAGCTATTACTATTAATTAAATTTTAATTAATATTATTATATTAATATTATTATTATATTTTATTATTATTATTATTATTATTATTGTTGTTTTTTACTTTCATTATTATTATTATAATTATTTGAACTATTACTGTTTCTATTATTAATTGTTATTGTTATTTTTTATTATTATTATTATTATTATTATTATTATTATTATTTTATTATTATTATTTTTATTATTATTATTTTATTATTATTTTAATTATTACTGTTATTATTATTATTATTATTACTTTTATTATTATTATTATTATTATTATTATTATTATTATTTCTTGTAATAACGCAGCGGACCCTATATCTCTTATTAACAGCATATCAAGCCTTGATCATCTTAGTACGAATGAAGCAATTTCTGAAGCTATAATTCATGATGAAGCAAATCTTATAATCCCTAGTAGCAGTGAAGAAGATTTTACATCACCAAGTAACAGTGGAAGAAGCACTTCATCCTCCAATAACAATGTTGTAAGCCCTGCTTCCCTCGGCAACAGTGGAGCAAGCCCTATCTCTCACAATAAAAGTAAAATGAACTTTTTTTCCCTAAGTAATATTGAACCAAAATCTTCACATCTTAGGATCAATGAAGTGGACTCTCCATCCTTTAATACCAAGACAAGCTATTTAAGTAACAATGATACAAGTCCTTTATCCTCAAATTACAATGTTGGAAGCCCTGTTTCACTCGGCAACAGTGGACCAAGCCTTATCTCTCCCAATATAAGTAAAACAAAATTTTTTTTCCTAAGTAATATTGAACCAAGATCTTCAACTCTTAGGATCAATGAACTAAACTCTCCATCCTTTAATATCAAGGCAAGCTATTCAAATAACAGTAGGAGAATCACTTTATCCTCAAATAACAATGTTGTAAGTCCTACTTCTTTCGGCAACAGTGGAGAAAGCCCTATCTCTCACAATAAAAGTAAAATAAGCTATTTCTTCATAAGTAATATTGAACCAAGATCATCAGCTTTTAGTATCAATGAAGTAAACTCTCCATCCTTTAATACCAAGACAAACTATTCAAGTAACAATGATAGAAGTCCTATTTCCTCAAAGAGCAATGTTGTAAGCCCTGTTTCACTCGGCAACAGTGGAGCAAGCCCTATCTCTCACAATAAAAGTAAAACAAACTCTTTCTCTCTAAGTAATATTGAACCAAGATCTTCAACACTTAGCATCAATGAACTAAACTCTCCATCCTTTAATACCAAGACAAACTATTTAAGTAACAATGACAGAAGTTCTTTATCCTCAAATAACAATGTTGTAAGTCCTACTTCTCTCGGCAACAGTAAAAGGAAAACAAACTATTTCTCCCTAAGTAATATTGAACCAAGATATTCAGCTCTTAGAATCAATGAAGTAAACTCTCCATCCTTTAACACCAAGGCAAGCTATTCCATTAACAATGACAGAAGTTCTTTATCCTCAAATAACAATGTTGTAAGTCCTACTTCACTCGGCAACAGTGGAGCAAGCCCTATCTCTCACAATAAAAGTAAAACAAACTCTTTCTCTCTAAGTAATATTGAACCAAGATTTTTAGCTCTTAGAATCAATGAAGCAAACTCTCCATCCTTTAATACAAAGACAAGCTATTCAAGTAACAATGACAAAAGTCCTTTATCCTCAAATAACAATGTTGTAAGTCCTACTTCTCTCGGCAACAGTGGAGCAAGCCCTATCTCTCACAATAAAAGGAAAACAAACTCTTTCTCCCTAAGTAATATTGAACCAAGATCTTCAGCTCTTAGTATCAATGAAGTAAACTCTCCATCCTTTAATACCAATGCAAGCTATTCAAGTAACAGTGATAGAAGTATTTTATCCTCAAATAACAATGTTGTAAGTCCTACTTCACTCGGCAACAGTGGAGCAAGTCTTATCTCTGCCAATGAAAGTAAAACAAATACTTTTTCCCTAAGTAATATTGAACCAAGATCTTCAACTGTTAGTATAAATGATGTAAACTCTATATACTTTAATACCAAGGCAAACTATTCAGCCCATGGCATCAGTGGTGCAAATTCATCATACTCAAATGACAACAGAGTAAATTCAACAAACTCCAGTAATAGTTGGGTAAGCCTTATTTTACCCAATAGAATTGAAACAAGCTCTCTTTTCCATAGTAGCAGAACAACGAAACCGTCATCTTTCAGTAACAGTGAAATGAATCCTCTATCCTCTAATAACAATGGGGCAATCCCTACTTCCTCTAGCAAAAGTGAAGCAAATCCTTTATCCTCTTATAACAACAGAGTAAGCTCTATGTCCTCCGGTAACAGTGAAGCAAACCCTACGTCCATCAGTAAAAATGAAATGAGCTTTCTTTCCCATAGTAACATTGCCACGAGTCCTTCAACTCTATCAATCAGCGAAGTAAGTTCTGCATTCTCTTATAACAATGGAGCAGGCCCTACTTCCTCTAAAGACAGTGAAGCAAGTCCTGGAAACTCAACTAACAAATTAGTAAGAGCTTCATCCCATAGTAACAGTGGATCTAGTCTTTTATCCCCTAGCAACAATGGAGTAAGCCTTTTGTCCTCAAATAACAACGGTGTAAGCTCTGAGTCCTCAAGTAACAATGAAGCAAGACCTAGGTTCTTTAATGCCAATGATGCAATCCTTACTTCCTCTAGCAACGGTGAAGCAAGTCCTTTATTCCCAAGTACCAGAGGAATAAACCTTATTTCTTTTATTGAAAATGCAGCTAGCCCACCACCCCCCAATAACAATGGAGTGATCCCTACATTCCCCAGTAACAGTGGGGCAAGCCCAACGTCTCCTATGAGAAGTAAAACAACCTCTCTTTTACTTAGTAAAAGGGAAACAAGCATTTCATCTCCAACTAGCAATGAAGTATCAGGAATATTAATACTTAGCAACAATGAAGATAGTCCTTTAGCCCGTAATAACATTGAATTAAGCCCTTCATCCTCAAATAACAAAGGAGTAAACCGTACATCCCCCAGTAACAGCGGAACAAGTCCTACATCCCCCAGTAATGATGAAGCAAAGTCTGCGTCTATTAGTAGTGGTGTAACAAATCCTGCGTCTCTCAGTATTAATGGAACAAGCTCTGCATCCTATGTGTGAGTGCATGTTCTGGTTGGAAACACTTTCTATGATTGCACGATAATATTACCCTTACCGTGAAGCCTAGTTTTGAAAATTTCCCCTTATATTTAGTTTAATAGACAAGTTTCATCTTTCAAATTATTATTATTTTTATTACATTATTATTAAAATTATTATTATTATTATTATTATTATTATTATTATTATTATTATTATTATTATTATATATTATTATTATTATTATTATTATTATTATTATTATTATTATTATTATTATTATTATTATTATTATTATTATTATTAATGCAGGTATTGTATTAATAATATCTCTTATCAACAGCGTATCAAGCCTTCAACCTCTTACCACCAGTAAAGCAATTCCTGCAAGCACTTCAACTCCTAGCACCGCTGTAAGAGGTCCTACATCTCCTAGTGGAGCAATTCCTACATCCCTCAATAAAATAACGACAACCACATCATCCCCCAGAAAGAGTGAAGGAAGTCTTACATCCCCCAATAAAATAACGACAACCACTTCATCCCCCAGAAAGAGTGAAGGAAGTCTTGCATTCCCCAATAAAATAACGACAACCAATTCATCCCCCAGAAAGAGTGAAGGAAGTCTTACATCCCCCATTAAAGGTAGAACAACCTCTGTATTCCATAGTAATAGTAAGAGCGGGGTTGATGGAGCAACTAGTCTTAGAACCTCGACTAAAGGTGTCACAACTCCAGCAGTCAGTAAGAGTGAAAGAGTCCCATCAACTCTTAAGGACGTTGTAGCAGGCGTTACATCAAAAACTAGTTCAGCTTCTAAAGTAACTTCTTCAGGCAATTTCATAAAAGGAAGCATGACAAGCGCTAGTGTCAGCACAGAACGAACTGCTACTA